>JAOTOL010001486.1:412500-642500 GCA_034440575.1 Imbricaverruca yamaguchii | reverse complement strand
TTTCGAGCAAAGATTGGTGGAAGGGGCAGGGGCACCCTGGACGTCAGCAATCGTTCCTCATTAAGGGCGTTACATTTTGTAATTTGAATCAGTACTAGAGGATCTGCGTGCAACACCTCGGAACACCTTGGCCGATGGCTGAACTATGCAAATGCATTCGCTTCTATATACTGGCGAAATGTATGCTATTTAAAAAAAAATATATATATATATATATATATATATGGACGACTTGAATGTACCGCAAGGCCATTGCAAACGCATTCCATGCATAACTAACTGGAGCATGTGCAGTGAACATGAAACTATATGAACATTGAGTCAGGTGACCCATCTACAAACATACACGCGATTTCTGACACCCCATAATCCACCTGAGAACCGCCAGAGACGGTTCGCTGGGAGCATCCTCCTGGCTCGGGGTGCTCCCCCACATTGGAAACACCTCCGGGTTTGGGCTGGTGTCGCTTCCGGGCTGAGGACAACACCCGGCCCGCGAAATTGGACACAACTGTTCACGAACTTGGACAGCACCGCATGCACGACACCAGCTTTACAGCATGCCGATGCCATCGCTCTCCTCGTTCCGTGCCTTCTCAAAGAACATAAAGTCTATGAGGAAGGCAGCGCCCAACATAGTCGCCTTGATCTTGACATCGAGGTCCATCGGGAAGCTGATCCCAAAGTTGTCCGTGTCGGTGAAGACCTCCTTCAGGAGCCCGGTCCACTGTTTGGTTATCTTGCCGACCTGGTGCTTGCCGTCTGCGGACAACACCTTGAATGATACGTCGCCGCACAACGACCACGTGCATATGGGACCTTCAATCTTGAGCACTATGTTGCCGCCTTCGTTGAGGATGTCGAACGAAGGCGTACAGAGAGACCAGTTCTGCTTGACAATCCCCATCAGCGAGTGGTGGGACGTAACCTCCATCTCCTGCAGACAGCAGGGGAACAAGCAACTCTGGCAGCGCAGCGGCCGATCCAGGTGAATCACCTCCTGCTGCCTGTGGTCCATGATCTTCATGTCGAAGGGCCGTGCAGGGCCACAGCAATTGCGCGTGCAGCAGTCCGTGTCCTCCACGGCGAAAAACACCTTCTGACCGAGGCTGTTCTTCACCGTGTACTTGTTGGCTGTCTCGAAGCCGGTAAACGCCTCCAGCAGCTCGACCTTCTGGTGGATGAGCAGCTGGTCGATCTGGGCGAGGTACTCGAGGCTCTCGGGACAGCCTGGTGGGGCGGCCGGCACCGACATCAAGCCACTAGGTTGTGGTTGATCTGTAACTGGATGAGGGTAGCCGCCGGGCTGAGGGTAGCCACCTCCGGGCTGAGGGTAGCCGCCGGGCTGAGGATAGCCGCCGGGCTGAGAGTAGCTGCCAGGCTGAGAGTAGCCGCCAGGCTGCGGGTAGCCGCCAGGCTGAGGGTAGCCTGAATGTGGGTAGCCGGGCTGACCCCCTCCTTGCTGCGGCTGGCCCGGACTGTACGGGTTGTACGACATTGCAAACTTCGTTGGGCTGAAACACAGATCACAGGTATTATGTCATTTGTCTTGAATGCCAAATATTTGCTTCCGGAATCGCAGAGCAGGCATCAATTTAAAATTTGTCTGAAGACGATATATTGCATTCTCTTCATATTTTGGGGGCAGAATATCTGGAGATTCTCAACAGCTCGGGGAAATAAATCTTCCATGCTGTTCATCCAGTAAAAACAATAAGAATTCCAATTTTCAGGGTGACACAAATGTGTAAGATTGATCAAAGGCCTATGGCCCGAGACCAGCTGGTAATTAGCGACTAGACATATGCTCACGCACACGTGCAGTTTGTCCTAATTGATCTTCGGTTGCGTGTCATATGCAAATGAAGTGTACTTTCGGCAGCTCAGTGGTTAAGCTGAGCGTCCGACATGCCGGAGGTACGGGGTTCGATTTCCCACTGTACCCGCCCTTCCTGCCAGGGCGAAATGCAGGCAACGCCACATGGTCTCCGCTGCTGAGTGCGTCGCAAAGCCACAACCTGCCAACCACCCATGTCAAGAAAATATAGAATATTATGCCAAACTTGTACCAAATAGTGTATTAGTGTCAGGCTTGAATTATGCTCAGCAGCGCCACCTATACATGGAACTGAAGACACCATTGTTGCTGACGTCTTCACTTGATGCAAGACTATGCTGAAATCTGTATGGGTCAGTCAATGTGTCAAGAAGAAACAATTTGTATCGCCGAGGATGTGAAACATACGCTCCCGGTTCTATGTGAATATATACATAAATTGAAAAGATCGGACGGACCGCGCATGCAGACGCATCCGCATATATTACACACACACACACACACACACACACACACACACACACACACACACACACACACACACACAGACACACAGACACACAGACACACAGACACACAGACACACAGACACACAGACACACAGACACACAGACACACAGACACACAGACACACAGACACACAGACAGAGAGACAGACAGAGAGACAGACAGAGAGACAGACAGAGAGACAGACAGAGAGACAGACAGAGAGACAGACAGAGAGACAGACAGAGAGACAGACAGAGAGACAGACAGAGAGACAGACAGAGAGACAGACAGAGAGACAGACAGAGAGACAGACAGAGAGACAGACAGAGAGACAGACAGAGAGACAGACAGAGAGACAGACAGAGAGACAGACAGAGAGACAGAAAGAGAGACAGAAAGAGAGACAGAAAGAGAGACAGAAAGAGAGACAGAAAGAGAGACAGAAAGAGAGACAGAAAGAGAGACAGAAAGAGAGACAGAAAGAGAGACAGAAAGAGAGACAGAAAGAGAGACAGAAAGAGAGACAGAAAGAGAGACAGAAAGAGAGACAGACAGAGAGACAGACAGAGAGACAGAGAGACAGAGAGACAGACAGAGAGAGACAGAGAGACAGAGAGACAGAGAGACAGAGAGACAGAGAGACAGAGAGACAGAGAGACAGAGAGACAGAGAGACAGAGAGACAGAGAGACAGAGAGAGAGAGAGACAGAGAGAGAGAGAGAGAGAGAGAGAGAGAGAGAAGAGAGAGAGAGAGAGAGAGAGAGAGAGAGAGAGAGAGAGAGAGAGAGAGAGAGAGAGAGAGAGAGAGAGAGAGAGAGAGAGAGAGAGAGAGAGAGAGAGAGAGAGAGATGCATGAATTCTAAAGAGGCATTTAGAAACATATCTAGGAGCATGGCTGGATGCATTTGTACTTAACTACAAAATCGTTTATGGTCATTTTTGGTTAGTTTGAATGAATCGTTTGGTTAAAGTAATGTGACCACTCATACCCAAAAGGATGCAAATGCATCCTTTTCAGTTTGCAGAATAAGGAAAAATAACAACAAAAAGGAGACTTGGAGTTGGGTAATTTAGCATGAATAATGATGTTAAAAATGTAACATTACCCCACCCAACATACCTAGATTTCCGCATGAAAAAATTGCGCAATATTTTCCTTAAAATAAAACTAATTAAAAAGTTACCTCAACTAACCTTATTTGTTTTCAAAGAATTCATTTTTAGTGTTAAGAGGTCCAACTTGAGACAAAAATCTAACCTAACTTAACCAAGACAAACTAACCCTTTGCCACTTCATGAAGTTAAAATGCGTGTAAAATGTGTCACGAAGTCCTAAAGTACAATAGCACCCATGGGTGAAATCCAGAAAGTTAACAAAAATGGGTACAGGCAATTGTCCATTGATATTAATGGTCCCTGATGGTTGCCTGGGACTGCCCATAATGAGAGCTTAGTGATGTGGTAGATGCCTGGCCCTTCTCGAAGCAGAACAATTCATGGATGGCCATTTATCTTATTTGATCTGTTCAACTTAATGCAAGGTTGTTTTCCTGTTGCCTAGTGAGGTGATGGATACCATCAGTTTGTGTTTGATGTCAATCTTTAAAGCCTGAGTTTGGAGGAAAATCTGTCAGCAAGTCTATTCTGAGAGGACAGTATTCCTCCTAGTTGTGATATATGAACACTGTCACTTCCCAATAAATGAACAGTGATTGTGAAAATTGCATCATTCAATGTTCAAACTATAAAAGGAAGGATATTTCTTTTCTTTTTTGGATAGGACATTGTTCTCTCTGGATGACAAAAACCCAGGACCAGTCTGCTTTTGTTTTAACTCTGTCCTCATGGTGCCGTAGGTCCATTTGTGAAGCTGTATTGCCATGTTACCACTTCGGCAACCTCAGTTTACACTGGCATATTTTACATCATATGTACATTTACTTTTAATGACCACAGTGTATTGCAACACAATTTTGATTATTTGAAAGATAAGCTAAGGTTATGATGGCAATATAATAACATTTGTGTCATCACAATGGTTTAGCACTGTTTGTTGTGCCAACGTTTCGATGTGTTCTGTTCTTGCAGGAATATTTGTTAAATTTTACGTTATAGAACATTCTAAGCATTCTCAGTGTGAGGGATAATATTAGCATTGCAGACATGTGGTGTCATGCATGTTTGTACTGCGGCTCTGTTGTATTCGTTTTGCTATTTTCATCTAAGGCATCTTACATCTACCACGGGCAATTCAAATCATCATTCTTGTTAACAAATTGTTTTCAGTTTTCTGTTTTGTTGTTATATAGAATTATCATGCGAGTTGCAGAAAATGCCATTATAATATGTTTCAGGGGTGTCGATTTTTTTAAAGTTTTTTTTTTTTTTGGGGGGGACGAAGTGTACTGGACCTCCCTCCCCCCAACCAAAAACTCACCGGATTTTTCCCACCATATTTTCAGACTTAAAAAATTATGACCAGACCCGAAATTTGGCATACCTTTTCCCACATCAATTTGGCATGTGGTTTCAAAATTTTAAAGTTCGGTCATCTAGGACCAACGAGTTAGTCAAAGTCAAGTGCTCACCTCCAAAAACATTCAAGCAGTCGTCACGCTTTAACGGATACAGATATTTTAATTAAACTTTCAGCGTTTGTTTATCTTTAGGGATGCAACAAAACATATCAGAGGAGTGTTTCATTTCTTTCTTCAGTTTTTGACTATTTTTTAATTTTGCAAAATTGCCTCATAGAGTTCAAATAAAAAATTATGGCTAAAGTAAGCATTTTTTATTAGAGCAAGTTGACTTCCAACAACGTTTCTCAGTCTGCTCTAACCATTAGAAAAGGATAATTAAAGAAAACTTTAAAACTCAACATTTTGAAAGAACATGTTTTATTTTTTGGGGGGCGAAAACAATTTATGGCCCTGGTCGATTTTGCAGTGCTTTTCTGATTCCAAACATTTTTTCTCTCTTAGATATCCTCCAAAATGAACTCCCCGGAGCCAAAAACATAATGCAAGTCGTGAAAAGCTAGCCCCATAGTGATGTCATTTTTTTGGGTGGATTGTTTGGGGGTGGATCCGGGCCCCAATCATCTAGCGCTTTCCGATGACACTTCTTTCGCTTTCGTGCGGCGCTTAGTTTGGATTTTAGAAGATACTAAGGATACTATCCCCGCAAGGCGGGATATGAGGATCTGACCGGAAAGACGGGTTAATTCGCGCTGCCAGACATCGGTCTTATATGACTAAGTTTTGTTTCAGTTCACATGGTCCATAGCTTGCTACCTATCGCTTTTCCAGGGATATTAGTTATAATGCACTGTCTATGTAGCTTCTTGCTGACTTTTTTCTTCCATGGCATAAGCTGACAGATTGGCTCACACATGGCTCTCGTTGGTTTAGTTTCAGAGTGGGTATTAATGGTACCGTATCCAGAGGCAGATTACCATATCAATGGTAAATATCAAGCTGATAGTGATATCTACTATTATTAATATAAAGATAGATAGTGATGGATGGGTTGTGGAATATAATCTTAGTTTGTATATCCATAATCTTAATGATAACTGTGATTGTCGTTCATCTTATTTAGCTGGACACTGGACTGGATTGTATGCAAGTTCGACAATTGCTGGAAATTGAGAATAGAATAAATCCTGCGCAAGCTCCATATGCATGTGGTTGTGCCATGAGTGCATTAGCTGATGTGTACAAACATCAGTATGACAATGCAATTGTTGTTTAGTGGCTTAGAAAATTTGTAAAGACAATCTGGTTTAAGATGCATCAGCATCTGCTAATCTGAACATTTTATGATGCAAGCTGTTCTTTCACAGTTGAGGGAAATCCAGTTATTTTGTTGCTTTTTGCACACAATTTTTAATTTTGCAGCAAAATGTGGAGAATCAGTCCACTATATAACGCCAATCTGTTTTTATAGTACAAAATATGTTGGTTAACATCAACTAGGTTTGTCATGTAGGGTGCTGTTTTTCTTCCTCTTTAGTTTTCTTATCAGCATAAAATCAACAGAGGTTATTGGGAGCCCCAACTCAACATGGGGGCAAGATCAACATTGGTGGGGCCATGGCCCCCACAAAAGGATACAAATCGACGCCCCTGATATGTTTGTTGCTGCACTGTTAATTGTTTTTTATTCTATTTTGCAGATTAATGGAATTTTTGTTAAAAAGTTGTATGGAGATAAACCACGTGAAGTACATGCAAGATAATTTTCTTCAAGCCTTTAATTGGTAGCAGATCAGATATTTACTCAAGTTTTCAAAGCTCTGAAGTTCCCATTTAGAGAAAAAGTAACTAAAATCATTCATGTGAAAATAGCAAATACTGATGTTTTGATTGTGCGCAGTGTGACACTAGAAGGCCTCCTAAAGTATGATACCAAATTCAAGCAAGATTGGTACATGTGGCAAGTTAGCGAATTTGGTGATGTAAATGTAGAAAAAAGCACATAGTAAGCCAGAAAGATTAGATCGGACAGAATCTCTCCAAAGAACGCTGGAATCACATCGGACTACAGCACAGACTATGGACAAGAAGTGGTAATCAAAATGACGAGAAAAAGGCAGACAGGAGGGGCATCATCGCAGATAACGAAGACATGAGAACAGAAGGTGTACGTCAACATTGAAGATGTGATGCATGCGAGTTGTGTACAAGGTGAATGCCAGAAGATGAACATGTGACAGCCAAGGATAACGTTATTGCTATAAATAAGCTGAAGTTATTTCAGCTGCTAGTGGGTGTGAATTTCAATGGATAAAAGGCTGCAAGTGAAGTGTGTAAATAGTGCAGACACTTCAAACCTGGTTGTGTAAATCACTGGAAAGAAACTGCGTAACCTTACCATAAAGGTGGGGCATTTGGAATATAGATACAAACAAACCAGATCTGGAGATAACACAAGGAATCTGTTCTTGAACAGGTGCAGAAATGAAATTGTCAATATTCAGGTCACCTCAATATCTGGCCTCCGTGATACTGACGGGCATCCGCAGAAACGTGCCACAACCGAGGGGCCACAGGAGCGCGCCTCCACCGAGCAGTCGCTGGGGTGCGCCTCCGGAGCGCGCCTTCACTGCACAGGAGCGCGTTTCCGTCGTGCGAACACCGACTAGCAGTGACACACCCATGCCACTAATGAATAAGCTCGTGATGGAAAACACTGTGCTACGGAAGCAGCTGATATGTGCAAACAATACAATTCGGTGTGTGAAAAGAAAGAGGACTGAAAAGCCCGAGGAATATTCAGATCGCACCAAATGAAGAAGGAAGGCTGAGTTTCAGTCCACCGCTGCACACTTTGACCTTATTCGCGATGCAAATTTGATCCCGCCTCCACTAGGATCCACGCCAGCGTCTGTCAGCGGTCTTCTTGACTGTTCAAATATCTCGCTGAAGAAGTCTGGAAAATTGTCATCCCTCAGGGGTCAAAAAAGTCACCGATCTGCCGACGTCGTCGGAGACCACACACGCTAAGGTTAAGCTGATTTGAGAGACCAACAGCGAAGACTAACACACGCAAAACCCAAGAAATCAAGGACGTGCTTTTATGTTGCTTCCATTCGCCGGACCGTTATACTTTAAAAAGTGGCACCTCTTCTGGGCTCTGTCCGATCAAACTCCGCAGACTGCAGCCCATGAAGGCAGCCCTGTCGTAGGTGTGCTTCTAACATGAAAAAACTGCCCTTCAAATACTAATTTAGCACATCTTAACAATCTAGCATATATTTTTAATATGCCAGATTTATGGTACCAAAAATACCAGATATCCACGGCGGACACCGCGGCCCGTCGGCCTTTCTCGGTGGCCGCAATGTGACCACCCGTGCTAAGTCAATGGGCTCAAAAAAAGGCGAGAATCACCGACAAATGGTCGCAGGCTGGTCGCCGCGCCGTGTCTTAGTAGCAACTAGCAACAGGAAATAGTCGGGAAACGGCAGCTGAGCTGGGAAGGAAGAGATTTCGATTTTGAATGTGAGGAGGGAATCGCTGAAGTGGACATTTGTTGAACGAACAGAAGTGGTGGCCTAATTGTTAGTGAATGGGTATGGTCGGAGTGGAAACCTGTTTTTATCTAGCTTTGATGATTTCATCGATACATATATGTACCTGAAGGTGAGAAAAGCCTGTGCCATTACTGAAACTTAAATGGTTTGGTGCGTCCGTTCAACTTGGAACGAACCGTAGATAACCAGGCGATATGCATGCTGACTTTGGTGAACTTCAAGTCAAACTGTTGGGCTCAATTTTTACCCATTCAAATTCAATGAGATCACTTCTGGTATGAGGAATGATCCAAGAAAGAGGCATTACCTGTTGTCTGTTCCCTCCAGGCATTACATAAAATTTGGTGGATGGGGGGGGGGCGGAAATAACCATCCACCCCAATTTGTAGGCCATATGAAAGAAAGATCAGCTATGCTTGACATGATATGAATGTTAGAAGTGATTCGTTGTCAATATTAGATCTTTAGATTGGTTAAAAAGAGAAATCTTAGTGTGACTGGTTTCTATTATAAATCATTTTCAAGCAATGAGTGCTTGATGCTTGTGTGCTTGATCATAATTTATAATATAAACTGGTCAAACTAAGTTTTATCTTTTTAACCAGTCTAAAGAAATAATATTGCCAGTGAATCTCTTCTAATATCTTCGTATCATGTCAAACATCCTACCAACCATTCTCCACCTACTTTCCCACCTATGTTTCTGGAATTTGTGCCAGCCTTGCCCCCTCCATATCAAGCCAGGTAAAATTTGCAACTGAGCCTGCCTATCTCTGGTGCTGCAACAGTGTCTGGTGCATTGTTGCACTATCTCCCTGCCATGTTAGTAAATGGGGAAAAGCTGTCCATGCAGCATAAACTTCAATGTCAATTTGATGTAGCTGAAAGTTGTTTAAGTGAAAACATATTTGTGATAAGCAGTGGTGGATCTATATTAGGGCAAAATGGGCAATTGCCCCCTTCCCCCACTAAACTGCCAGATTTTTCTTTAAATCAATGTTTTTGGCACTTTCGTCTGTTTTTAACATTTGCCTCCCCAAAATTTGCCCTCACTAAACAGGCCCTGTAAATCCACCACTGGTGATCATCACATCCAAATGCAACATAATCTGTGTATAAATTTAATTTTTTAAAGTTTAAAAGTGACTCAGTTATGGAAGAGGGTGGTGTAAGGGGATTGTATGGGGGTATCTGAGCATGTTATGCTCCTTAACACCTACCTTTTGATGTTGCCCTCATCATGTTGAGTACATAGATAACAAAAACATTATGGTATTCAGAAATGATTGACTTGTTTCTACCAAAATATGAATATCTGATTACATGGTTCTACTAATTCTTTGTGCACAGAGCATGCAAAGTTCACAGGCATGATTTTTGGCTTCAAAGAGCAGTTGGCTTCAGAAAACCATAGGGAAGCGATTTACTTTTTTTTGCAATTACACCAGCATATTTCAGTCACCACTAATAGCTTGTACTGCAATTGTTACAGTCAGGCATTCCTGCACAGCAACATTTTTCTGTTCAGAATACAGCATATCACTACAAAATAATGATCTATTTTAAGGTTCCTCTTTATAAGTGGTTAGAGGATTTCAATTGAAAGGAACTGTTTGAATATGGATAGCTTGTTCATTTTTGTTTTCAGTAAACACAGTAGAATTGCTGGATTAGCCATACAAAAGCAGCAGTAGAGCTATTTGTTGCATGGTGCCTTAAGTGTTCAGAACCCCCCCCCTTCTTCTTCTACACTAATTTGATGAATTTTTAACCAGCTCTCCCATGTTATGCTTATTTCCCATGTAAATGCATGAGTTATGCTCCACCTAGTGATTCCCCCAGACAAAAGTTTATGGACAGGTGTGTAAATGATCAGGGAAGAGTAGGCCAAATTAATGGTGACATTTAACATAGGGATGGGAAAAAAAGTTGGCTTAAATTGAATTTATGCCAGACAGTGGCCTATTATTATTTAAGCTGGCTTAAATTCACAACACTTCTAGGCCACACACTTCTAAGGCTCACAAACCATGGGTAGGGAAGAGTGAGGCAAAGCAGACCACCTAAGGTTTGACATCCTGTAAGTCTAAGGTGAGATGCCATATGGAGGTATGACCAACTCTTTGATGGAACCCAAGGCCTTGTTATCCTTTCTTTGAAGTGGAAATTTTATCTATATTTTATATAACAAAACTGAAATCCTTGCTCAATGAGGGCACCTCAATTTTTATATTTTCAAAGTTGTTGGGCAAAGTGGACCATTTCAATTGCAAGCCATTTGTGTTAAATATAAATGTGAAGGGACATATTTTGTGACTTGTGCATGGTAGCTTGTCTTAGAAATAGGAGTTGCAAGCAATTTCAGCAAAGGAAGCTGCACTTTAGTGGCATAGGCATGTCCAGGGAGGTATAAATTTACTATTTGATTCTCGATCTGAAATGTATCCCAAAATAACAACCTGGGACAAATGTAATATATTTCGTGGGTTGCTATGACCACCTATTGCACCCACAAAATGGAACTGGATCTGCCACTGCAAACAATGGGTTGCTTTCTAATGGGCAGTCCACTTTGCCCAAAAGTGAAGCTTGGGATCTGGGATTTATCTTGGGGTTATTTTTGTAAAGTATAACTCCTAGCTACTGCAAGCTTGTTTAGCACTCAAATTTTGATTTTAGGGAACATAGGTATTAGAGACAAAAATCGGTCTTACCTAGTTGTTAAGACTTACAAATTTCTGTGTATTGAAGAAATTGTATCAGACCCTGCCTCTCCTGGAAGGTGTGGGCTCCAGTTTTCATTATTTGCTCCATCTTACATCTTGCATGAATTTATTCACATTGTGCCATAATTGTTACAGAATGAACCAAACAAAGTTGGGATTTGGAATTGCAGAAGAAGAATAGAGGGTTGATGATGGTGATGGTGATAAGCCAGCAAAAAAAGAGGACAAGAAAGGTGTGCAAGTGTGGGTATGATGGGTGCACATGGGCAGGCTCTGAACAAAGCATTTATCCGCACACACAAAAAAGCAGCATGGTGATTGTGGGCCCAAGAAGACATATCCATCAGAGAGCCAGCTGGGGACAAGTGGCCAGTGGTCTAGCTGGATGAGGGGCAAAAATATGTGCCACTAATTAGCCAGAAATGAAAGTAATGATATTATATATAATCATAGGGGGAAAAGTGGCAAAATACAAAGGCTGCTTATTTCCCTATCTAAATAGGCTAGGTTTCTTTCCATATATAAATGAACGACTCCTAGTATTGATAGGGTTTGGATATATGTGGCACTGTTAGTCTTTTACAACCTAGCTACCAAGTTTAACTAGGCATAATGATTTTGGGATGGCTGTTCACAGAGGTGGATCCAGAGAGCCACCCAGGGGGACCCAGTTTGGGCTAGGTGGGCACATGCTGTGCTGGAGCCCCAAGCTGATGTCATTATAGGGGGGAGTGATGTCTGATGGGACCCTGCTGGTATGCAATGTTCCAATCATGGGGGGGGGGGAATGTGATGTCTAGTTAGGCCACATGCATTCCATGTTTTGATCCTGGGATGGGGGAGGGAGCAGTGTGGTACATGCTGTCCGGAGATGTAAGTATTGATGTCCTTTGGGGTGAGGCAAAAGAGGGACTGGATCCCTCTTTTGCTTTTGGGGGGTCATGACCCAATTTGCCCTCCTGGATCCACTCCTGGCTGATCACATAACTCCAAATTGCACAATTTTATTCTTACTGTTCCTGATTGCAATAATCTGTGCTTCAAGCATGCCCATCTGGTGACACTGGTCACTGTGTAAGGGAGGAGGCTCCTCTGCCCACACCCTCATCAATTTTCAGTGATGGTGAGCAGACAGACCAGACAACCACAATTTCAGTGGATCTATTCAGTGCTGAATGCACACCTGCAGCAGTGCACAGATCCTCAGATATTTATCAATTGTCCAGATGTTTTCCAGTGCCTATTCACTCATCTGTTCTTTTCAAAATTTGTGGAACCCAATGCTGCTGAATATTGCAATAATGGCAGTTCTCCAGGAATTAGTTTCACCTATTTCTGATGTTTCAAGATGATGTAGACATGCATATTACAAAACAAACTTTTTACCTTAAAGTTACATTTTATTGCCCACAGTAAACAGGACACTTCATTGCTGAAAAGTTTGTGGTGTTGCGTTTGTGAAAGTTTTTTGTTTAACTTTTATTTGTGATGTCCCTGTTGCCATGCAATATAACCCTCATAATGTGATGGCTAAATAACAAATTCCTGCAAATTATGGAAGTTTGCAACATATGTGGCACCACATACTTCTTATCTGCAATAGTCAGCTAATCGTGTTCTGTCCCTTTGGTGTGCATTTCACCCTGTGGCCCAATGGTTGGGTTTGGTTATGTAACCCAAATTGACAAAAAAAGTGTGACCCAACTTGGTGTATAAGGTGTTGATCAATTTCAGGGAAACTTATTTTGTTATGGTTCCGTGGTTGAATAATGCTGCACAATTTGTGGGTCCCAAGCTTTTTGTTTAACGTTGATATGGCCTACAACACATAACTTAGCACAACCCATAATACCGTCAAAAGGTGCATTTCCACCATTATTGATTGCCAATTGTGTTTGACTTCACCATAATACTTTGCGATGTAATTTTCCACACAGTAATTCACATGGTATAAAACTAAATGCTTACCCCTTAACCTCTTTATTATTCTGCAGGCGTGAAGCACTCAGGATGTCTTTCTTCACCTGGGGGAAAATGGTGCATTGCCCAGTTGAATGGCAACATGCACCAATGACAATGTTCTATATATACGTATATATCCAGGTATGCTATTATTATTCAGAGCCAGCTGCTGCTGGAGCTGCGGCGTTCCATCGGCGGGGGAGGTGCGCCTGTGGCGTCACCTGCTGTTGCCTCCTGCCGTTGTGGTTCTGCACTGATCGTGCGGGTACAGGGTGTGAATCTCGCAGAACTGTTGCTGAAGTTCTCGCACAGCCGCGCCGCTTGCCTGAGCGCCGGTCAGCTGTAGCAGACGCCCTGGTACCCTGCAACCGCGCCTCAATGTTGTTCATCTTCGCTGATGTCGCCGTTATCTCCTGCGACTCATCTGTGCTACGTGCAACAGTTTTGTTTTGCATCTCCCGCCGCTGGCGCTGCGCGCGGGCTGGGCGCGGCTCCTCCGGTGGTGGGCTAACTGCCCCTGGTGGCAGTTAGCCCACCAGGGGCAGTTAGCGGTTTGTTCACAAACCGCTGTCTAAACGTTCGTCGTGGTTGTGTGATACACTATCTAACCAAGCCTTTCTCTACTGGATCTGTGTACATGGGATTCACGGCAAAGGATAAATCAGCATTTGAATATATTTGAAGGGACTTCCAAAGATATATAATTAGTGTTGCCCTTGCGCGTGCTCGGACAGAGGTGTTCTAGACTTGCAACACACTCAGTTTCTTGGAATTGGTTATGATCGTATGAATGTGTGGAAATATCGAGTGGATATTTCATGTTAGTAAAACGCACCTGGGAAATCGCTTATGTCTCACCGCAATTGTGCACAACGCACATTCTCAGGAACTCCCCACAGTTTTATGATTTTGAATATGATGCCAAATTGTTTATTTGTGGCGGCTCATTTTTCGTTTCTCACCACTTGAAAATTCATAGTTTAGCCCATAGTTTTGCTCCCAAGAAAAAAAAACGTCTCGCGCGCTTATTGTGAGAATACACACCCTTGACCGTAACTGTTGCCATCAGGCAAAATAAAACGCACAATAAGTTTACCACAATTGAAATCCGCATGTTAAATATTGCTGAAGCTCGACCAGTGCAAAATTTGTTTATGTGAGTTGATTCAGCCATTGGCCAATAAACATCCAGTCCGTATTTTTCTCTTTCATGTGTGGAGGGGCAAAAAGGCAACTTGTTATAACTGGGGTGGCGAGTCATGTGCACAATATTTTGTTTAACGTGCACAACAATAAACTGGAGCCAGAATGACTGATCGTATTTAGCTGGGCACGACATTTCATATACGACAATAAACTGGAGCCAGAATGACCGAACGGGTTTAGTTGGGCACGACATTCCATATACAACAATAAACTGGAGCCAGAATGACCAAGCGGATTTAGCTGGGCACGACATTCCATATGTTGCTAGTTTTTGTTACAGTCGATAAGATGGGGCCTGGCGAAGGCTCTTTGTCATAATCAATTTAACGTGTTTTTTTAACTGCTAATGTGCCCGGTATATTGATCGGAATCAATGCATGGTTTATCTTTCGTGTGTACGAAAGATAAAGATGTTTCATGGTTGCAGGACAACCAAAGAGCAGCAACGAATTTGTATTCGAAGGCAAAGTGCCACATGCTAATATTGCTCATTTACCTCCTAGTACGCTTTTTGGGTAGGAGACCACACACGATTGCTTCGGTTTGGTCGGCGACCAACTTGATGGTTTTTTTACCCCTGTCATCCCTATCTCCAGTTCTTCCAAGTGCATACCAAGTAAAACGCGAACGCAAACGGCGAGTAGTTCAGGGTACTGCCTGCGAAATACCCGCGTTAGGCGTCAGACACAGTACTAATGCGGACATTGATGGGGCCGAGATAAAAGAAAGAAAACTGAAGCGTTCCTTCAAGAACTGTCCAAAAATATTGATTTTTGTCGTTTAGCATGGCGCACTTGCGCCAAAACGTTCCGTTGCATGCAGTTCACGTCCTCCGTGAAACGTAGTGCATCCGTAAAGGATATAGTTACAAGCAGAGTTGGAAAAGTGGCCTTTTTTTGGTACTTTTGCAATCCAAAGAATTATACACTCCGGAAAAAATACACTCCTTGCATTGCTGGAAGAACATACTTAACTAGCAAGACAGCCAGATGTCATTATACAATAGTGATAACTTTGGTGGAGAGGAAGATTCAGTCATACTGGGTCCCCTACCACATGAAGTTTCCAGTATAATTGAGGATAATACACATTTGTTATTTCGGGTCATCTGTAGACACATTCCAAGAGGAGGCAGGAGTGGAGCCGAAAATGAGATGCCAGCCAGATTGGAAGAATATCAGTTTGCTAGCATGCACAAGTACAGCATATGTCAATGGATGACAAAATATGGATCACTGCAGTCTGAATAGAGTTTGCAGAGAACAGAGTTTGCCGCCAGCTGTCAAGGTGGAAGGACGCGCGCCAGAGCTCCAGGTTTCCAGATAAGTCGCTGCAGAACAGGGCAGTACTCTAGTCTAAGCTGTGGATAGGTGCTTAGCAATTACTTCCCTTATTATATTTCATTAGTTTTTATCTTATAAGCATTTTCGTAGCACGCAAACTATACTATATTAACCTAGCGACGCCGCAGGACGCCATCTTGTGTGCGCCAAAGGGAGGCCTCGTGGCTTCGGCGTGTTTTCGACGCTTCGATCTCTGTAGTGGGAGATATTACAAGTGTGTAGATTTGATAAGTACATTAGACAACATTCATACTATCCTAACATACTTTATTTATTTTTTGGTGTGCATAGTGTGTTTGGTGTTGAAGTTTAAGATAGTTTAATTAGTAGTAAGTTGGGGGTATTCATAAGTGCTGTGTGACTGTTCATTTTTCTGTCTAGCCATAAGTGATATCAAAAGGGATATTTATATAGTTGTCTACTTGTGTGGAAGACAATTAGATTAGACATCTTGTTTAGTTATTTAATTTATTTATGAAAAAAAACAACAAAAAAAACAATTGTCTAATAGTTTCTGCTTTTCTTGAGGCACTCAGATATTTAACTGACAGTATAGGAGGTAGTGATTTATAGTGAATGATAGTTAGCTTTTTTGTCGGTTGTTTAGCAAGTTAATTTAAATCTAAATCTAGGCATAAGCTGCAGCGTTTAGGATGGTTTCGACCAGGATGCAGGCACTAGAGGAAGAAATTAGGACGCTTAAGGCAGAGGTTTCCAACCTCAAGGCTGCCCTTGTTGCACATGGTAGGCAAGATAAAGATAAAGCAACAAGGGGTCAATCCGTAGCAGGGAAATCATGTGCCCAGGTGGTCGCAGGCCACCAGGTAGCTGAGGTTTCCCCTACTGTGGAGGTGGATGGGATCTCTCAAGAGGGGAGTGTTAATAGTGTTAATAGTGAACAGAGGAGGGGTAGTTCTGGTAGGTCACAGGAGGGGAAGTGGCATGAGGTCAGGGGGTGGAGGATTTGGAGACGCGAACCTAAGGAAAGGGTCAGTGAGTGGCAGGTGGCAGGTGGTAGGAGCAGGAGGAAGTGTAGCCGACCAGCCCAGCGGGCAGGCATAGTAACAACAAATATGTTCCAGGCATTGGATGACTGCCCCCAGGATAGCAGTAGTAAGGAGTCAGTGATGGTCATAAGAGACTCTCGTGTGCGTCATTTAGAGCGGGTATTTTGTAAAGGTAGGAGGGACAGGAGGTGCATCACCAGGCCTGGTGCCAAGGTGAAGGACCTGGTACCTGCGGTGGCACAGGTCACCAGTGATCACCAGTTTAACACAGTCATAGTGCATGTAGGGGTAAATAACATAGCCCATACTAGGAGCGAGGAGCTTCTGCGGGAGTACAGGGCCCTTCTGACCACCCTGAAGGGTACCAATAGAGTCCTTGTAACGGGAATTTTACCTAGGGCTAGAGCCTCCCCTGAGTGGAGCTCTAGGGCACTGGCAGCTAACGCCAGGGTAGGAAAGCTCTGCCATGAGCTAGGTTTTACATTTGTGGATGAGTGGAGCAGGTTTTATGCATCGTGAGACCTCTATCAGAGAGATGGCCTGCACTTTTCTGAGAAGGGGGTCCATGTGTTAGGCAAAGTATACGAGCATGTCCTTCAGGGAAACTAGGAAATGGGGTGGGGAGGGATGAAATTGCAATGCCAACTCAGGAATATTCCAATAGTGTCAGCCAAGGCAATAGAACCTCAAAGTCTGCAAATAGGGACAGCAGCAAGTGAACAATTTGATCAGGGAAATCAGGTTGATGTAGCATATCTTGACTTTTGTAAGGCCTTTGACAAGGTACCCCATAAAAGGTTAATGATACAGCTTCAGTCCCATGGTATTGCAGGTAGCATCTTAAAATGGATAGAGTTGTGGCTTTCAGATAGACAGCAAAGAGTGCTGCTAAATGGTACAAAGTCATCATGGCAAAATGTTCTTAGTGGAGTCCCCCAGGGGTCAGTACTAGGGCCATTACTGTTCATTATATTTGTAAATAACATTGAAAGTGGCCTAAGCAGTAAAGTTTTGAAATTTGCAGATGATTTGAAGGTCTTTAGGGCAATAACAGGTCAGGATGAGCATATCTCGCTGCAAAAAGACTTAGACGAACTTGTGAAGTGGTCCGAAGAATGGCAAATAAAATTTAACTTTGATAAGTGCAAAATCATGCATGTAGGTAAGCAGCATATGAAGGCTCCATACTTGATGGGTGGCCAAGTGCTATCAGTGACTCAACAGGAGAAGGATTTAGGTGTTATTCTAAACACAAAACTGGGAGCATCAGAACAGACCAAGGAAGCCAGGAAGAAGGCACTGAGAATGCTCGGGGCAATAAATAGGAATGTATCATACAGAAGTGAGGAAGTGATCAGGAAGCTTTACTGTGCATACGTCAGGCCACATTTGGAATACTGCATCCAAGCTTGGTCTCCTAGCTATGAAAAAGATTGTTGGCTTTTAGAGAGAGTACAAAAGAGGGCTACAAAAATGGTTAATGGCATAAGCAACCTGGCATATGAGGAAAGATTGAAGAAATTGAATATGTTTTCACTTAGATATAGAAGGCTGAGAGGAGATCTCATGGAGGTCTTTAAATTTGTCAATAGTCTGGAGAGGGGATACCTTGGGGAAATGTTTGAATTTAACAGAAATGATGCAATTAGAGGTCATAAATTCAAAATTAAAATTAAACACAGCAGAACAAGGTTAAGGCAAACTTTCTTTACCAACAGGGTAGTGGAACACTGGAACCAGCTGCCAGAAAACATCGTCAGTAGCAGCACATTGAACATCTTTAAAAACAGCATAGACAATCATTATAAGAATAGAGGGGTTGCTTTTCAGTATTACAGGGAGGGCTGATTGGCAGATTTGGTGGGCAACTGGTTCAGTGTACAGAGTGCAACCAAGAAGGGCCCTTGTGGCTCAGAGTTGCACTAATCTTTTAAGTCTTTATGTCTTTAATATGATCTTAATGCCACTGAACATTCCATCTTCCATATCATTCTATAACATTCCATTTGTGCATGTGCAATTTCTGGTGAGGTGCAGGTGAATTAATAAACAGCCACCAATGCATTCATGTATATGTTCTCCATTTGTGGACAAACCTCAGAACAGAGTCCGGATGTACCCAGAAGAATGTATGGATGAACACCAAGAGCTGGAGTGGCATCCACACAACTGGTAAGCCACAAAGTGTAGCACTTCCCCCAAATCTCCAAAATACTGGTGGATATGAGCCATGTTTTGCTACAGCATAGGAATTATCATGGGCACTATTACTTTTCCACACATGTTTTACACACATGTTGCCTCCATGAAGCATACAAAGGTATTAGGTTTGGCTAAGTTATGCTATATTTTTTTTTTGTAAGTTATCCTTTCATCAAATTCCTTTTGGAATCATTCAGGAATATAAAAAAAGCTTTTCAATTTTAAAAAACACTCGGGCCAGCATATGCTGTTTGGTTAGAATAGGCCATTTACTTTTAATTTGTTAAAGGAAAAAATTGCTGATAAAATTTTTATTTAAAAAAAGGCTTTCTTGCATCTAGTTAAGCTGCAGCTTTTTCTTCATTTTTAGCATAACATTTCATGGTATATTTCCCAACCAAACCCGAGCCACTTTTTTGTGCCATTTTGCTACCCAACTGCACTTGCCAAAAAAATATGCAGTCACATCATGCAAGTACCTACACTATGAACACATTCATAATCATTGCACGAAAAATAAATTTCTAGAAATCAAATCACCTTAAACTGCAAATTTGTCCATTCAGAAAGTCACAGACCAGAAATGTTAAAAGTATAATGGTATTCAATGGAGAATGGGGACAGGATGCACCTAATAATTCCTGAACATTTCATGAATGCACAAATAATGCTTGAATGCATGCATATCTATAATATCTGCAGTCAATGTCCACTGAAGAGGCCCAGCCCCATTTTTAAAGAAAAACATTCACGCTTCAAAATGTGGTAAGTTAAAACAAGATTTTCCAGACAAAAGCAAAGTAATCAGTTTTGTTCATTTCTTGTCGACAAAACATCGCAGCAATTAATATTATCATGTCCTGCTCCTTGTATTATCTGAAGATATCCCGTCACACAACACAAGCTTACAGCTTTGGTTTATCCAAATCAATGACTCGAATTACCGCGAAGATATTTGATATAGGTAAGTAGGTAGGTATCTACATAGTCAGATAACACAACCTCTCATACCTCGAGCCAAACATGCAGTCAATTCCATCCGGATAGCTGCAAAGAGCTTTAATGAAAATCCTTCGTTGAATAAAAAAAACTACTACGCTCCGCTAACCAAATATAGGAATTCACCTTCACCAGCCCCCGACCGCGTTCTTGGATTCAATGAGTTCACCGCTCTCCATCTCCCACTCCGGCCGGAGCTATTTGAACCATTGCCACGAAAAGCTATGGATAATGCATTTCTTCTTGGTTCCTTGGAGAATGATATGTTTTGCATCAATTGGGATGGATAAAACCGTTCATATTTATATTATTAAGCAGTCAGGGGCGATATACCTAAAAGATATCGGAAGGATTTTCCCCATGAAAATTGCCTGAATGGTACCAAAACGTTCCTAAAACCTGCTAACACTGCTCCAAAATGAAGACCCATAGAACCAGAAATTTCACATTCTTTCGATTTCATGACTTATATTGTTTCCGAATTTCATCAACAAGCGGGAATAGTTGTATTCATGCCACTCCGACGACGCTCCGATGACGCTAATTTCCGCTCGTCCTTGACGATAGTCTGTTTTACAGCAGCAATTTGCCCGCCCGTCTAGTCGCTTTTCATCCTTCCAAGGAATTCCTTGCTTCTAGTAAACATTCCAGACATGAACTAAAAAGTGCATTGAAATACATTTAATATTAATAAGGATTGACTTCAATATTTTTTACCAGCTTTCTCATTTGAAAAAAGAAAATTTCATCGTGGAGAGAATAAAAGATTTTAGACGGATTGTTTTAGTATAACTTGCCTTGAACCATTATATATTCCGAAACCCATATCCCGAAGTAACATTTTAGACCCTCCCATTTTAGACCCAGCGGTGCACGAACGTCCTGCTCTCGAGGTATGTTGTGAATTTGTATTAGTTGTGCGGTGTTGGTACCTATGCTAGGAGTGGCAGGTATTGATATATAAACTTGGTTGACATCGATTAAGTATACTTTTGTGATAATTTTCTCTACCATTGCTCAGGAAGTTGCCTTATAAGTCATTCACGTAACGTGGATGACTTCAGACGACGATGTGTGGTGGACCCCATCTGGTTGTCTGTGAGACACTAGGATAAGAACCTAACAAATGACTTGAAGGCGTTTTATTCTTGAGGAAGAAGAATTATCGGGTTATTTTACGACGCACTCAACCGCAAGGTTGCATAGCGCCGCCACCCTATATCACACCGATTGGTCGTGGGTGGACTCTGCAAATGCCGCCGGCCGCGAGATTCGAGTTCCACGCTCCACCATCTAAGCTACCGAGGCCCCTGGGTTTTTATTCTTCATTCCAGGAGACATCACTGCATTTTTCAAAATTTATACACTTCGTTATATATAAAATGTATATAGTCCGTTACTTGGTGCTTCAACATACACCCCATAATTTGGCAAACTGGGAAATTATACACCCCATAACAGTGCTTCTCAAGATTATACACTCCATACTTTATCGAGCCCAAAAATTATACACTCCGAATCCAAGACCGAGAAGTGTAAATCCAACACTGGTTACAAGCTACACTACTTTGCTTTCACAAAATATATTGCAGAAATCATTTAATGAAGTTAATTGTTCTTCAGGCGCCAATTTCGTTCAACTTCCATTCAGTTCTTACGAACATTGTGACTTTCTTCCTTGCATATGTGACCTGGTAAACTTCCACCGTTTGCTAGGGCCACCGGGGCTGCATTGTTGGTGGCATGAAGCAGAGTACATTAAAGAACAACGTGCATTAAAGTGGCATGAAGCCTGTACGCGTTTGTGCTTTGTACGAGTATGCTTTTTACGAGTACGAAGGGTTTTGGAGGAGGTGGCACCGACGTACCTGCCTGTGGTAGACTAAAGTGTAAGCATGAACACTATCCCCTTGCATGTCAACATCATGGTGCCATTTAACGCCCTAAAACAGGCAGGTTTTGATGACGAATATCACCCACCTGAGCATATCTCTTTCCTTTTATCACCCAATGCCAATAGTTTTGTAGGTACCATCGTTTTTATGCGCCTCCAGGTAAAGAGCAATCAAAATGAAACAGGAATCTAAGTCATGATTATGTTATTTTGAAAATTTTCCTCAACTTACCATACGAGTACGCAAGGCATTGTGCAGAAAGTCATGGGTGACATAATAACTACTTTGCTACGGTCTTATCTACTTTTATTTTCCAATCATATGAGACTTGCATAATCAGTTTACCACTCTGGCATCCAAGTGGAACATGAGTAGGAATAATTGTGACTGTATGGGGGAATAATATATTGAATAATTGAAATTGAAATCATTGAAGTAAAATGAAGAGGAATGCAGTGCTTCAGAAAAATATAACAGACCAACTTCTTGCTTTGCTGCGGTTGGTCTCTTATATATTTGCTGAGGTTGCTTGCCTTACTCATGTGGCTAGCTTCTCTCATAATTGACAAATGCAATTATTCTGAATTTGCTGAACATGTGAGCACACATTTCCCCTTGGTAAAGTGCATACCTGTCAGTTGTGAGGCAAAATAACAATAAAAACGGCTTGGGTTTAAGTAATATATCATAAAAAGTAACATTTAAAGTAAAGAAAGATAGATCTAACATAAATTTGATTATCCTTGGCTAACCCTCCACATATCATAGCCGATTCTTTTTTAATGGAAAATTTTGAAGAAAAGTTTTTGCGAAGCTAATTTATCACTAAAAACCTAACCAAACCTGAGCAATCTAACCATCTATGCTAAGTAAGCTAGCCCAAACTGTTGTTGAAGAAAAAAAAACTCCAGTAAAATATCCAGTTAAAAGAGGAGTTTTTATAACTTACAACAAAAGCCAAACCTAGCTAAAACTTAACCAAATATAACCCATTTGTAGCTTTTGTGGATGTGAAATGTGTGTACAGATTGCTTCATGGTTGCTTTAAACTACAATTATACCCTGGTGTGTACATCATGAACCCATATTTACACAGGCTGGTTCATTCTGCACCACAGGGAAACCTTGAGAATCTAATGGCTGTTTAGATGTGATGCCATAGAATCACATACATGCTCCCATGGTGCTGTCTGCAGCTCTCTAGCAACCTTAAGTTATCTGAATATAAGGCGAAATGTTTATTTCCAAATGACCTCAATCCCTTGAAATTAGCAATGTATTATAGGTATCTGTCATCATAAGCAGAATTCTGGATGCTGGCTATATCATGTTCTACTGCTTACAGTAGCATGAAGTGTTCGTATTCATTTTAAGTCAAACATAGCTTAGTTTTTGTTGCAGGCGATATTGGCACATGACATGTCAATAAATAATGTAATTTTATCCTGAGAATGCAAGCGTTTCGTCATTATGTGTCCACTAATATGCATCAGTACCTTTGCTCTGGGATGCCATTTTTGCACCGTTTGGGGATGGGGCCTCATGCCGATATATTGCATATGTGGTTGATTGTTTTTTTTGCGAAGCATAGAAGAATACTAGCTACCTGAAATCTACCTTGATGCGTCACATCTTGAGAAATGGACTGAGTTTGTGTGTAGTATTTTGTCCCTGGTCAGGAAGTCAGTGTTAAAACAGTAAAACAGTGCAAGGGATGAAAAAGGATGCAGTATTTATCCGGTATGATTTAGCATGCATGAATATCAATGGGATTAGCGGAAATTGGCATATGTCGTTCCCTAATACCGAACTGCTTTCAGTTCTATTCACATTTTGATTGCGAAAAAAATAAGATATAAAGTTATCAATGGTATTGGAAGGTGGGCATGCAAAACTATTTCCAGCTGGTTATCATTTTCCACCAAAATCCAGGAATATATTTGATGGCACCAGCCAAACTGAAACCGGCAGATTCTGACTGGGTCTGAGCATCATGCACCCGTTGGGTGTCACTCTTCTAGTGCCCTTTTGCACTACAACAGGAATCTGACTACCAGCTTCAATAGTTTTCCTGAGTGTGCATGGAGTATGTACCTCCCTATACTTTGCAGTCTTGGTCTAGATGCATCTTCTAATTTTATCATGAGGTAACCAACCTTGATGAGTATGGTTCACTTTGATAAGGCCATGCTTTAGTATAAGCAAGGAATGAATGGATCTGTCATCATGTACTCTGAGTTGGCATGGTCTTGGTAAACGGTACACACAATACAGCATTTCCTATTATTGACTTGCGTGTACCTCAAAATTCAACATTGAAGCTGCTGTAAGTGTTGATGTTTAGGTACACGAGTGGGCAGTGCATGTCTAACCAATCCGATTAGTGAATGGACACATGATGCAAATGAGTATTTATTTGAAGGAAATCTTGATAAACTTTGTTGTTACACTAGGTTTTTTTTTCCAGATGCGCATCCGGTCTGTGCCAGCCATGTCTTTTATTTTCCCCATAATAAGTTGTCTTCCTGATACAAATTATCCCCTTGTACATTCGTTTGTGTACATTTTTGTTTAATAATGAAGTATTTGTAGAAAAATGCACTCATTAGTAGGACAAGCTGAGTATCCTGCACAAACATGTTCTGCCTTGCCTAGCTTTGTTACCTACAAATTATATAATGCATGCTCTGTGATGCACCAACAAATGCGGAGGTGTAAATGCACCAAGGATGTAACATGTGATACAATAAAACTTCATGTTTTGCGATGTTACCCTGCATTTAGATGCTTCTTACACACAGATACTTTCAATAAAAGCGAGTGGCTTTATCTATAATTCATATTTCTTCATGGCAATTTGAGGCGATCATACAACTTCCCATGCTTTCAGATGGCAGGTGCATCAACGAGAAGATTTTATGGCACCGAAAGGCAGCACAGATGCCATAGTGACAGCCTAACATTAACAGCAAACCTACTGCAGGAAATGTTCTTTAAGGCCTTGCGCTTTCCAGTCAGAGAGGTGTCCAAGAATATGATGTGCCAGAAGATCCTCTCAAAGGATGGTGCAACACTAAGAAACCTCACTGTGAACCAGATCCTTCAGAAAGGTTCTTGCTTCCAGAGCGACTGGAGGTGCCGATTTGTATCTGGCCGTGGTGACGCCAACATAATACAATCCGCCACAGTCGCTGTTCGGAAGGCACGCGGCAGCCGTCGGTTCGTGGAATTGACGGCAGAACAGTACACGGAGGTGAAAGTGGACCACGGACTGGAGCTTGTCACCATATATCGTGAACGGGTCGTTTGCCAGCAGCAGTAAAAGGGTGACGGCATGTCGGCTGGATTTGTGTGACAGTAATTTGTGTATTATTAGTGTATGCAATGTGTTCTTTTAAGAGCCCAGAGAAACGTTTCAGTTAGTAAGTCGTGGGTAATTACTGCTGCTGTAAAAGCATATTTGAACCAAGATGGTATAAAGGACCTCCTTTGTAATGACATTGAGGCGACATATCACGAACGTATCTCCATCTCATAGCATGATTTAGTTTGTTTTCTTTTGTTAAAGAAAGTCTGCATACTTGCCGGAGTATATAAGAAATATGGTGGAGGTGGGCGTCAGAAGTAGGCCTTTTTAAAATGGACTCAATATGGTTTCATCGCTCTACGTGTCGCGTCGTCATCAAGTGGCTGTATCTAGAAAATTCCGGCAGACGTCACCGCCTCCTCGCGTGTCATTAGCACTGGAGCTGTGGCTGTGTCGCGCGCTGCCGATATTGGAGCCGTGGCGGCGCCGTGTGCAGTCGGTGCTAGAGTTGTGGCCGCGCCGCACATCGCTCGCGTCAGAGCTGCTGCCGCGCCGAAGGTCGTTGACGCTGGAGCTTCGAATGCGCCGAACGTTGCCGGCAACATTGGCGGTGGATCTGCGGCTATATCGCACATCGTTGGCGCTGCAGTTGTGACTGTGCCGCTCGTCGCAGTCGCAGAAGCCCCGGCCGAGATGCACATCGTCGCTGGAGCTAGCGCTCCTCGCGTCCCTGGTGCTGCGGTTGCGACCGCGTTGCAAATTGCTGGCGCTAGAGCCAGTGCGTCATGCGCCGCTGTCGCTGGAGCACCGGCCACGCCGCGCATCATCGGTGTTGCAGCTGTGACTGCGCCGCTCGTCGCCGCAGCCTCCGCGACCGCGTCGCACGTCGCTGGAGCGGCGGCCACGACGTGCGTCGTCGACGCTGAAACTATGAATGCCCCGGGCGCCCTCGGCGCTGGAGGTGCGGCCACACTGTGCATTGTTGGCGCTGCAGCTGTGACTGTCCCGCTCGCCGCCGCCGCAGGAGTCACAACCGCGCTGCACGTCGTCGCTAGAGCTAGCGCTCCCCGCTTCGCGGGCGCAGCGGTCGCTGGAACCACAGCGAGCATGTCGCACGTCGTTGGTGCGCCGTGTTTCACCGTCGCTGGAGCCGCGGCCGCACCGCGCGTCGTCAGTGTTGGAGCTTGTGCACCTCGCAACACCGGCGCTGAGACCGAGCCGCGTGTTGTTCGCTCTGGAATTGTCTCATCGAAATTTAGTTCTGGAGTTTTTGTCATGCGACACGCTATTCTTGACAAACCTTCGACCGGAGCAAGCACCTTTAACCCCAGTGGCTCAGGCTCTGGTTCCGCTGCTCGGTGTGGATACACATGCATGTGCTCTGCACTGACTAAACTGCGCGCTGAGAATGAATCTATACGTGCCAAACCTAGGAAGGAGGGACGACCAGTTGGCTCCACTCCACCGGAGAACTACAGCGCACGACACAGGAGACGAATCCAAACTAAACTCAGAGCCGAAGGCTTCAGGTATGGTTTGACAGTTTCTTACGAAGAAGAAAAGGAGAACCGAAGTCCACCATCGCTGAGCGCGGTGTCGAGAACTCTCGACAGAAGCAGCATTTCCTTCAAGCGCTATCCAGAGATCACGGAACTAACACCAATTCTTCCGAGGGCACATAAGATTCGCCGTGCACGAAGAAGGTGGGTAGGTTATACACATTTGTCATAATGGCTTTGGTTTACGCCACTTATTTCCACTCTATTTGTTATTTTGCACCACCAAGCAGTGCAATAGCTGTTACAAACCATCACAATTAATGTGGTTGTTCATTGTACTGTTGTGTGGCACGTTTCCAGACAATGCAATTGTAGGTCTCGGTCCCGCACCGAGATGGGGAAGAGGCGTTTTGGCTCCAGGGTACCACCTATGCTAAACCACTTGCCACCCGAGCTGATTCGGCTTCTCGTGCCGATCTTCGGTCGCCACCTACGGCGGCACCTGTCCAGCGTGCCGCCTGTGCCGGATTCATGTGCTGCTCACCCCGATGTATTTGTATTTTATTTTAATTTGTATCATGACATGCACGACTACCGGTTTAGCTGTTTTGGGATTTTTACCTTTCCTGCTCTGCTGCTTTATTTAATTGACGCGAGGTTATAAGAACCACAAGTCCATTGTGGATCACCCCAATAAGAAGTATGCGTCTGTGCAGGATCGTGTGGAATTTCTCGAATAATCATTGTAAACTTAAATTGTTTATTACAATTTGCAGACAAAATGGTTCGTTTTGTAAGAGAATTCCAAACATTTAATTTGTGATTCGCAGACTGGATGTTTCAATCCGGCTGCAAGAGATCCAGAATGGCACTCGTCGTACTATTCCCGATCTTCTAACAGACATGAAGCCATCAGTGTTCCACGAACGTGACAATTCACTGCGTGTGAAAATATCGGGTATGAATCCCATTCAGCCGAAAGTTTTATGCACGTACAGGTAAAATTAATTTATGAGGCAGATGAATAGCACGTCATAAAAAGGTCCACCTTGCCTGGATTTTGCTCCTGAATTATTATTAGATGTAAATGACTCAGGCGGCTTGTATCTACAATGGTTATTTATGTAGCATGCTTTCCTCAGGCGTGTCATACGTTCTTCCATGTGTGTCCCTGTGCGTGCATGCTAGTAATCATGTAATCGAACATTAAGTACTGACGGCGAGTTGTACCGTGTCATATTTCAGGAGACGGTACACCGGTTGGGAAATATCACGGCTTCGTGAACTTCTCCCCGAGTGTTCCTGACGAGCAGTCGCCTTCACAGAGACAGTCTCAGCTCCTAGGGATCAGCGCCGGCAACGAAAATTTCGAAAATCTGCAGGCTGTGTTTAAGGATCTGAAAGAGGAAATCAGTCTGCTTCAAGATACGAGCATTGTCATCGATGGTGTCCGACGACCTATATTATTCTATCTGTGCGCCGCTTACAAGTTTATGCTTTTTATTTGTGGAATGAAAGATGCGAACTCAAACAATGTATGTATCTACTGTAAGGCAAAAAAGACCAATTACTTTAAGTCTGGGTCGCAGCCGAGACGAGGATTCGGCAAAGGAGACCCCGGTGTGTGTCGCGCATGGCTAATTCCATCTATTCCGGTAGAGAGGATCATAATTGATTATCTCCATTTATTCCTCAGTCCGTTGGATAACATTTTTATCTCGATCTGCCGAGAAGTTCCCGAAAGCATGGCAGCATCATTTGCGTCCACTCTCCAAGAGCAAATAACTTGCCGCACTAAGGTAGTTGTGACCCAGGAGAAGATCGATATAAAGAACTGTGATGTCCCAGACCGCCGTCGAATCATCAACTTTCTGATATCGTCCTCTTGCTTGCCTAATTGTGTTGGTGCAGCATGGGGTTCACAGCTGAAGAGGTTTCTCTCTGAGTATCTGGCTGTGTTGCAATTGTTACGTGAATGCGAAGACGCAGATACTGTAAGGCAGGCGTGCAACATCTTTGTGGTGGAGTTCTTGGAGCTTTTCCAGGCCCCTATGGCAACTCCGTACCTGTACATATTAGGTTACCATTGTCATGAGATGGTACAGCGTGTTTGGTACATAAATAGGTTTTCACAACAGCAAGTAGAGAAACTGAACCATCAAGCAACCTAGTCATATTTTAGTGTTACAAACTTTAACGTCGCCAATGTACAGCTTGTGCAGTAGTCTGGGAGTAGTCACTCCATATCACTCCTGACGATGGCCCCTGGCCGAAACGTTGAGTAATATAGCATAATCCCTAACGCTACTTTTGATGTAAACTCAGCACCTCCTGGTATATTGAGGGTCGTACATTTCGTCTCACGCAGTAGTCTGGGAGGAAGCTTTTACAGAAGTAATGTTGTCTTGGAGTATGCTTGGAATCAACGTGTAGCATTGTTTAGGACTTTGAACAAAGATAACCATTATTGATGCAAATACATGGTCATTGTTTGTGTGCCCAGCTAATTGTGTTTCATACCTCGTGTCGTGAAGTACGCAACTTTACTCTTCTGAAAATGTTTTGAAAAGGTTCTGTATAATGTTGTGTTGGTTCCTGCATAGTACCGAGGGCAAATTATGGACATTGAAATCTTGTTCAGAATATGATTTAAAAAATATATATATTATTCAGCATATAATGTACGCATATACGCATATAATGTAAAAACGTTCGCGCTACTTATAAAGATATTACATTTAGGCATTGATAATGTATGCTTATAGGAAAACCGAAGGGACGCCGGTAGCTCAGTGATTAAGGTGGGCTTCTGGGAAACCAGAGGTGCAGAGTTCGATTCCTCGCGGTGCCTGCCTTTCCTGCCAGGGTGAGGAGCAGGAGATGCCATATGGCTTGAATTGCTCAATGAGTCTCCAAGCGGCATACGACAAAGGAATAGCAGAGGCAATGCACCTGAGGAAAACGAACAATGTGTACAAAAATTTAGACGTTTCGAATTGACAAACTGCATCCTTGTTATTTTAACCACAATAGTTATTGGCATTTCGAAAAATTGCTGTCTGGAAGGCTGAAAGTTAGGCTAAATGGATGGCTAAGTTCTAAGAAGAGTTCCTGTTTAGTGTAGGTGCCTATCCACAAATTACAAAAAGCCTGATGGCACTGATTCGCAACCAGTGCAGTTATTGTGCCCCAAAAACCTAATAGCCAACAATGATTGGATCTTTAAGCAGAAATAATAGTCTGGGGATGAATTTACTGGAGCGGTGCTGAAGAAAAAATGCTTAAGCAGCTTTTACCAAGATTACTTGAACTTCATCAAGCTACCAAACAAGAATACCAGAGCCTCAGTAATACCAGAGAGCTAAATATCAATGCTGATGCCAATTTTCAGGTAAAAAATGACCGGGTTAAATGTCCATAAAAATGGTCGAGTATGGCATCACAAAATAGCTCATTTGATGACGATTTATTTCAGACCATTGGCTATTCATTAATTATCGTCCAACATCTGATATACATTTAAAAGGTATACAAGGCGATAATGGAACATATGATATCTTTATATTAATAGCAAAAGTGACAGGGTTGAAACTTCAGGAACGCAGAGCAATATGATATCAAAATGTAGCTATTTTGGCATTTTTTCAGTTAAGACCATTCGGAATTGCAGACATTTCGCACGGAAGCCGCGTGATGCATTTTTATGACAAATAAATGAAGGCCAACTGCTCAAATTTCACTCCGAAGTAAAAGTGGCAGGGTCAAATGAATACAGAATGGAACGAAATGCACATCATAAGAGAGCTTGATTAAATCTTGTTGAAATCTGGCCATTGGAAATTACTGGCATCTCCTGTCGAAACTAAAGAAAGCATTAACCATGGCAAGCTCGCAGCGAAAAGGCAAACCGGCTCAGATTGTTGGAATAATTAAATGAATATTATGGTAAACGACTATAATATCTGCGGAAAGAGAAAGTGTAATGTGTATTTTTATTACATGCCACAGTTGGTCTTTGCAATGTGAAAATACACGTAATGAAGTATTGCATTGATGCATTTATGTTGCTTCAAGAACCTACTGCCAAAGCGGCCCCACCAGCAGTATGTCCGCGCATGACGCCTAAAGTTTCTTTATTTGAACTCGATGACCAAATGTGCATGTGAAATGCGTTATGATTTTCTATTGATGTGCTTTTATGTGGTGAACGCTGTTTCTGACTGAAGCTGAATATCCGCCAAAAGATGTCGTAATGTTGTTCGTTTATTTGCTGGTTCACGACGCACTTCACGCACATTCACGGCTAATGACACCGCACACAGTGTTTCGTCGGTGTGCCGCGCGGGATTTGGAAATGTCCCGAGCGGCGCTAGTGTCGAACCCGGGACCTTTGGCACCAAGAGCCCAACACCTTAACTACTCGGCCATCCCCACCCCACCAAAAGATTAATATCCATTCTTGTAGCATCTCCCCCATTAGAAAAGGAAAATTAAGGAAAACGTGACAACTCAAAATTGTGAAATTTCAAAATTTGTTTGGGGGGACTTGCTATGGCACTGGTCGATTTCGCTGTCTTTTTCGGATTCCAAATAATTTTTCTTTTTCCGAATATCCCACAAAATGAACTCCCAGAGCCAAAGACATAATGTAAGTTGTGAAAAGTCGTGAAAATATAGCCCCCTAGTTACGTCATTTTTAGGGGGGAAATTGTTTTGTGGGGTGGATCCGGACCTTACTCGTCGAGCGCTTTCCGATGACACCTCTTTCGTTTTCGTGTGACGCCTAGCTTGGATTTTAGAGGGGGTTACTATCTCCCCGAGACGGGGTGTGAGGATCTGACCGTAAAGACGGCGCGGGTTAATTAGACCTCACATGCGATTATCACCGACTTCCAAAACCGCACAGACGCATCAATTATCACATACTACATACGCACTGCTCTCGGATGTCAGAGGGAGTTCTCGTTACTGACCGCCAGGCGATAGTCCTCGGTATTGACGATAAACATGCATGGTGAACATGAGACGATACACACAATGTCCTCGGTTTTGCCGATGTCCTCGGTATTCCAAATCACATTGGAAGCCAACGATTGGAAGTTTTCTCCCAAATCTACCCTCTATCTTACCCTGCAGATCTTGCTCTATGACAGATAAAAAATTGATGCTTCTCTAGTGAAAACTAAGGGGTGTCCTCGTTGGTGACGGCCAGGCCATAGTCCTCGGTAGTCACGGCAAACACGTATGTGTGTGTGTGTGTGTGTGTGTGTGTGTGTGTGTGTGTGTGTGTGTGTGTGTGTGTGTGTGTGTGTGTGTGTGTGTGTGTGTGTGTGTGTGTGTGTGTGTGTGTGTGTGTGTGTGTGTGTGTGTGTGTGTGTGTGTGTGTGTGTGTGTGTGTGTGTGTGTGTGTGTGTGTGTGTGTGTGTGTGTGTGTGTGTGTGTGTGTGCGCGCGTGCGCGCGCGCGCGTTCGTGTGTGCGTTTGTGTGTGTGCGCGCGCATCTCGGACTTTCAAGAATATTCGTGTTTCTATAGACCAGAACGCCAGACCTGAACATTTTCTACCTTGTATGACTTATGCCATGCTCGGCATCTAATAGCATTAATATCCAGATGTGTTTGATACTGCCAGATAGCCCAACGGCCATATTATTACTCAGTACGGTCTTTTATTTTTATGTTTTGAACTTTCGAGTAAATGACAGGTACGTGCCAAGAAATGTGACAAGACGAAGGTGATCTTCCATGGTATGATGCCCCGAGCAGTTAATCAATACAAATACAAATAAATGATTTGCTCGGAAGTTAGGCACACATTTGAGAAAAACACTCCTGCTTCCGGGAAATATCACGCCTATTTCGCTATCCAACAGTTGTTAAATCCTCTGGATATGATCAAGATCAGGTGCATGCTTATTACCATTATATACCATTATATTAAACATATCCAATGCTGTTAGGAAGCATGATAATCCCAACTTTGGCTTTCCTTCTATATTTTGGTAGGTTGTCATTTTTCAATTATCATGTGCATCTCATCTTCTTTTCTGCTCCTTGCATTCTCTTTTAATGTTTCTGCAGTTCTGATGATCAAGTGAAATAACAAATGTACATTTTTCTCAATGATGTGGCAAAGTTGTGTCTGGTTATCAAAGTTATCAAAATGGTTATCAAAGATGATTACTAGAACTACAGTGAATCTCATTCTTACTGTAAGCCACAGGTCACCACATAGTCCATGGTGCATGCTGCTCACATGAAAATGCTGAACATTTATGAACAGAGAACATGCTACTCAGGCTATGTTCACAATTATCACCATTCAATAGTGGCAGAACTAGCTGGGATTGCTTGTTTTGCATTTGATCTTCATCTGCTATTTGGCAATGCAAGGATTGGATTATTTTGGGGGAGTGTAGAATTCTTTGGATGGACAAATGTCCAAAAAGGCCATTTTCCAATGCTGCCCATGCCCTACCAATGGTGGTTTTGCCACTAACCATATAAACTTTTAGCATCAGACACTATGGAGTGTGCCCCCCCAGCCCTAATCAATTTGAGCTTGCCATTGCGTTTATGCATTGTGTCCTGCCTAATAAGTTTCAGAGATCAACACCTGTGTCCCAGTCCTTGCCAGGCAACATGGTGGACTTGTTCATTTCCTGTGGTCCTTCTCTGTACAACCTGCCAGATGTTTTTATTTTTCCTTTGTTATATCTATTCTCATATCTCCACAAAAGCAATGTCAATGGTGAGCAATGGACAAATTTCAAGTAGCTGATGATACATTCAAAATTGAATAGTAACAGTGCTGAACAGAACAGAATACTAACATGGATGACATTTTGTATTCAAACCCCCAACACAAGGAGTTTATTGTGTACATGCTGACAAATTTTGAGCACAGTCACAGTGCAGCTAACTATCAAACATGGCAAATTTGTGCTTGAGGACATTAAAAAAGAAGGAATTTTTCCCAAGTTCTCAGTTTTCAGTTGGCAAGCAAAAAAAACAACAAATGGTTGCTATTGGTTAAGCATTACATAGCACACCAGATGACGTAACTGTTGCAATAACAAGACCTAATCAAACCTCACTTCTATGAAAAACCCACAATTTGGACGAATTATTTCTTTCCACTGTTTGAACTTAAAAGAGCTGAATCCAACCCACACAAAACTAGCCTAACCAGTATTATTGTGCTCTGTTTGGTGTATTCACAAGACTAATTGTATATACATTTTACCTCCACAAAGTAAGCATGTTTGTTGGTTGGTTAGTTAGCAATATAATTGCATTCTGTTTTGTAAGTTGTACATGCTTTCCCTTTTTAAAAATGGAAAGGTTTTTCTTCATGGTTAGGTAGTTAGTTAGCAATTGGTTTTACAACACATGGGTACCACCTGAGTACAACCATTGAGTCATATAGCATCGCCAATCTCTCACTTGAATTGGCCTTGGGTAAAGAGTAGCGATAGGTGAGACTCAAACCGACAATATTTCAGTTGAGATGGGCGACTACCCCTAGACTACTTGTCCCCAGTGGCTAGGTAGTTAGGTCAAGCTAGGTGAAGTTTTCTCTTTTTGTATATGGAAGGTTCAGCAAGGTTAGGCTGGGTTGTCAGATTACAAACAAATTAGGGAATATGCCAAGCTATATTACTCAATTAAATGCCATATTTGTTTGTACTATTTTGCCTGCAAATGGAAAAGTAAGCACTTGCAGAGGAAATGAGTGGGAACATCATGTCAATTACATTCATAAGCATTGCATTGGAAAAAATCTGAAGAATTTAAAAAATTGCATTGGATCACGAACTTACTGCCTAATCTACCCCTTTGTTTGCTTTATTGAGGTAAAATGTGTGCAATGCTTGCTTCTTGAATACCTTAAAGCACAATACTACCCACCACTAAGAATACAAATGATAAAAGTGAAAGAACTTCATGATAGGATATTATGGATGTTGAGCATACAGACAGCTGTTTTACTAATCCTGACACTGCCCCATGGGTGGAATTTCAACAACAGTTGGTGCTTCAGTGCCACATATAGACATGGATTAACAACACCTAGCTTTCACAAGCCCAATATCGGTGCCTATAGGGATGCATGGAAAATCACCACCCACAAACCACAATGCCATGGAGAAGTACCAGCTGCAATTTTCTTTTGCATGACACCAGATAATTAAACTGCCTAGTGCCTTACACATAATCATACATCACAGAGAACTACTTAACTCAGCTTTCAACAATCATATTATGAGTTATGGCGCGACAATACTAGATACAAAGGCGACAAAAACCTCCGTTGAAGTGCATTAAGTGGTATTTCCTGATTGTCAAAAATGTTATACGAGAACACGTGAGATGACAAAATGACCATAAATGGGCGGCAACATCGAAAGTAACACTCCTCAGTAGTCGCCACAGCATTTGTCTGCATAAATAAGTCATAAATATATCAACTGCTTACAACTAGGATCAAAGTAGCTCACGCCCGGGGTACGCTGAGACAAGGGTTACACGTCCAAACAACAAAAATAACAGATTTATAATTATCTGACAACATTTTGGGTGACTCATTTGGCCACAAAAGGCACATATAATTTCATAATATGGGCACATATAATCAACCTGTTTCACTACATGCGTTCAAGGCTCTCGCAAGTAAACATTGGCTGAATCTGCTTCGACTTCCTCTACCTGTAAGCCGAAAGTGTCTCAGTTTTTGGCGCTACCAAACACACGCTGCTTGTGTCACCTTTGCAGATGTTTTCGGAACACGCACGGAAGGTCCGAGCCGGAAGTCTGCATACAAAAATATACCCATAGCCGTGGGCGTCGACACGGTGGGCGACGGGATGGCGTGTCACTCAAACCCTGCCCATTTATCCTCAGGCCCATGGCGTCGCAATCTATCAAAATCCTTCTGATCCTCGTCCATACCATCAAAAGTTCATGGCGATGGGTTTTAGATGAGGCTTGCCGTGACCAGGAGCGCACCCAGGATTTTTTAAATGGGGTCCCGGACCGAAAAGGGCACTTGGCCGGCTCCAAAGGGCACTCGACCACTCGACAAGCTCCAAAAGCGCACTTTGCGGCCCGGGGCACACTGGAAGGTGTGTCGACCGGGTGGTGGACGTGAAAAAATTGGCCAAAAGGGCAGTTTTGGGCCCAAAGGGCACCTTTGGCACAGGCGGGGCACGTAAGGCAGGTGATTTTTGGGCTGAATTTTGGACATTCCGGCCAAAGGGGCACTTTTCGGTCAAAAGGGCACTTTTGGCCAAAAGGGCGCTTTGGTCTCATGGGGGGCCGGGCCCCCTGCCCCCCCCCTCCGGTGCGCCTATGGCCGTGACGAATAGCCACAAGTGTTGTCGGCGAGCCTGTTCAAGATAATTCGCTATTTGGGCAATCGACATTGTGTAGCGTATATCGTTCTCGTCGATGTTTTGCGAAGACATGCTTTGCGACTCCATATTTTGCGTGTCAATATTTTGTCAGGCAATCATCAGGGAACCCCTTCAGTAAAAGGCACCTTGCATACAAAGGGTTCTCTGCTGTCCATTGACCCACATTCAGTGGCCTCCCTAAAACCACTCGAACATTCCTTCTGGAATACTTCCCTACGATATAAGTTGCGAATAAACTCGCCACTGAGCGGCGACACTTGTTTTCCCGCATTGCAATCATGGTGTACGCGAATACATATATCCATATGTCGCCAGTTGTCGCGCTGCTCAGAAGCGCAGCCACGAGAGGGGCGGGGCTCAGACCTCCCTTAGGAAAGCAAAATACCTACACTAAATAAAAAAAAGGAGTCTTGTGATTTCCACCGCGCCGAAAAAAGCTTCGGCTCGCTTCATGCGCCGAAACGACGCCGGTCTCTGTACATTTTTCTTGGCGGGGGAGGGGCCCAACCTTCACGAAATTTCTGGCTGAGCCCACAGAAGTAGCTGATATCGAGATCAATGGACTTAAAGACGACGCATTGCTTCCAGAGCGGCAGCACTCACCTGAGCGTTACACAATAGGCTCCCGAGTTTATGCACCTTCACACAGCACCCTGGCGAATGGCGACGTGCAGAGGTGCGAGTCAGCGGTCCGTGCAGTGTCAGCGGTCCATCTCGAGCGTAATCACCTGGCAGAATGTGGCACACAGTATGGCCGTCCGCCACACCCCAACTACGCTGCACTGTCCTGGCCTGTGCTGGGCCCCACCGCGCCTGCGCAGACAACAGCAAACAACGCGACGGCCGCGCTCTCTGCTGGCCACGACACGCCGGCGCGCGGCTGGCCGGGCTGTGCCGCCCAAGGTCACGCGCAGTGGCGGATGGAGGTAAAGGAGAAGTAACGATGTCGACCGACGACCTTGTCCCCCACCTGGGGCGCAGGGCATGTGGGGGGGGGGGGTGTAGGGCTTCATCTAAGGAGAGGACTGGTGGTTCACTGTAGCGCAAGGTTGAATTTGTAGGTACTTCGTAATCCTGGATCTGGAGAACGGGTTTTCCAAGCAGCTTGGTTTTTTCCTTGCATATTTTTTTCCAAGCTCTAGCATGCACCTGCACAGTCAAGGTCGGGCTTGACGCCCACGCCCAGCCTCCTCCTCCCAAAATAAAATGATTCCAGCCACTTCATTTTCAATGTATGATACTCAGAATTACCATCATTAAAAATTGTATTTTGTGGATAAAAAGTTCCGCCAAAATCAACAAATTTCACCTTATCACTGCCTTAGAACATCTAGTTTTATGTCGTATATGCTGGGCTTGATTTGATAATGTCCCAGTGGCAGTCCTTCTGCCGGGAAGTAGCGCCCCTCTGAAAAGGCTCCAGTGTACCTGCTTCAATTTTTCAGCCAGAGGTGCCCCTATGAAAGAAAAAAGGCCCCCTTATGAGGATAGGTACCCCTCCGTGAAGAACCGAATGCAACCCACCAATCGATTTTTTTTCTGCTAGAGGCGCCCCTTCAGGTGCTTTCACATTAGCGTCGCTCCAAAGAACTGGTACCACTCTAGACATGCGCTCCTATGCCAAATTCTGGATCCACCCCAGATTATAATTCGCGGTTATTATGCTCTCTAGCGGTTATGAAATATGGGTGGTTATAAAATTGTGCGCATTCACGTGTAGCTTCTCTTGCAAGTTTGACAACTTTCCTTGAACCATTAAGGGGAAAGCGGACGATTTGAAGAAGAAGAAAATGTTGCCTTACTGTCCGATACAGCAATGTGGAATGTGATGGCGTGTGATGTATTGACGTGTGATGTCATTTGGGCCTTATGCTCATTATCGTAGGACCAGTGGTCACACGACACAGCACCAGCGACTAGCGTTGAGCTGATCAAGTCCATGCACTAGTTCACGGCCTCTCCACATTATTGGGGTCTTTTAGCTCCCTTTCAGTTCATGATATGTCGCTAGATGCTCATGTCAATATGAAATTAAGCCGGGGAGCTATTCATAGTGCCGGTTAGATACTTCGGCTTTAGCCCCCCCCCCCTTCACCTGGATGGTCAACTAGGAACTGGATCGATAATTTGGGATACATGGTAGTGGAAAAGTTGTGTCGGAGAATTGGCAACGCGGTAAACTCCGGTTAGAGTTATACCGATATAACGGGATTCTCGAGTCGGTAGTAAACTTCAGGTAGGCAAAAATGTCTTCAACATTGACTCTCTTGAAATCAAAACATCCTTACTCCTTAGACCATCCAAATACTCGTCGATCCGATTGTCGGCATTTGTTGAAAACAAATGATTTCTCTGGAAACCTTGGGTGGATCCCAGCCAAGACTCGTCACGTTGTGTTGTGAGATTACGTGGCAAGAATTGAATACTGCCAGTGTGCATGTATGCGGGCAACTCGAGCAAATCTGTCGTTATCGAAATGAGCGAATTATGTCGACGCAATTACAAATACCTATACAATCATGCATCTCCATGATTATACCTGCCACAACTCGGCGTGCAAATACGCCATAGTTTGATAATATAATATTACTTTTGCGTTTAATAAGTCTAAAAGATTACACGAATATTTTCATCCAATATCCAATAACGGACACCAATGCATGTTGCACGCGTCGTTTGGTCAGCATGATGCAGTGTTGTCGGAACACGTCGCTTTCGCTGAGCTTTAATGAGGTGCCGAAGAGCGAAGCCGGTTTCAGGGAATCGTTGTGTGGCCAATCGTCACGCGAGCAGGAGATTATGGGGAACACACGGCAGCAGCAGCGTGTCTCCGCAGACGCTGCTGCGCAGCTGCGGCACAAGACAGCCGACCTGGTCCGGCTGACCAAGACCATGGAGATGGTGCACAGCCAGCCGTGGTCTCCGCTACTAGAAGGCGACCACCTCCTACTGATGGACGAGCAGGCCTGGCGACAATACGTACAAGAGAATCTCTTCACCACACCAGCTGTCAAGCTGCCACCGGAAGCGGAGGTGAACGTGAGAGCGCTTATGGCGCGACTGACAGCGTCACAACAGGTGATGTTGCCCGCTCCAGGACGCACATGCTTCTGCGGTTTTTTCCCGGCCCACGAGAGGTGTCGCCTGACATTGGACGCGCGGCGCGCCCGGCGGCTACAGCGAGGCGCGTGCATCCCCAACTCGGTCATCGTCCGGATTCTTTGGTCGACGCGAACCCTGCTCGATGTGGTACACTACCGACGACTGGAGAATCAGCGCAATCTGCGCCGGCTACAGTGGGAGATGTTCGAGTTCGGCGACGACGAGGGCGCCGAGATGACTGTCATCGGGCTTGAGGAGATCGCCACCCGCCGCCGGAACCGACACAAACTCACCATGCTCGACAACCGACACATCGCCAACTGGATACCCATCTTGGAGGACGGGCTTGACGAGGCCGACTCTGACGATTCGGAGGACGAGGCGATTGCGCGCGAGCGTGAGAAAGGCGTACGCCACCGCGGAAGGTTAGTGCATGAGGCGAGCGCGGAATCCGACTTCAAACAAGTTGGAAGCACAGAAATTGACATGCCAACCTCGGAAGTTTCGCACTACATTCCTGGAAGAGGTGCAATCATCAGTGAGTATGCTATTGAGAGTAGAAATGATGGTGACTGTGACAGAAGTAGTTTGATCGCATCAGACCAGATCAGTGGTGATAGCGAAGGGAATGATTCCAGCAGGATGTGTGCAACGAGTTTTAGTGATGGTACACGTTCTCGAGACGGTCCAAGTTTCCTACCTCAGAGAGGTGGCGCCGCATCAGACCGTTACCCCAGTACACCGACGCCTGTCAAGGAAGCGGAATGGGTATCATCACGCAATCTAGGTGCAGACCTCTCAGAGTGCTCCGCTGATGCACTGCAGGGAACTGCTTCTGCGACATTTCCAACGGCTTACCGGTCGAACGATAGCGTCAAGACGAGTGATGCCACCGATCAGGAGTTCCCGCGCGGACAGCATCCACCTCAGCACCAGCCCAGGCCACCACCTCGCTCAGGAGGTGGCCAGGACCCAGCCACATCACCACGTGGCGGTGAGCTGCCGCTTCACAAAGACCAACTCGGCGCGACTCAGATACAGTCGAGTAAAATCGAGAAGGTGGAGGAATATCGATCGCAGTCACCTTCGACAGACGGCGAGTCTTATAAAAAGCATTCGCTTCGCATGGGTCACGTTGTTCAGATCAAGGACTACGCCTGTGACGACTCTAAGCGGAAGCAGACGTTGGCCGCTGATAGGCTGTTGCGTGAATCTCTCGCCATCGAAAGAATGTCATACGCATGTAGAAGAAATAAGACATTCACACATGGCCATTTTCCTCATGATGTCTCCCAGAGATTGTTTAGTAAAGTACAGAGACAAACCCAAGGACGACATTATGACCAAGCAATAATTCCTGGTGTGTTCTATGATGAATTGGACCAAATAAGTTCCATTGATTGCGAAGAACGTTCAGATATAGCCAAGCAACTAGAACAAAACCTGGACAGCAGCTTGAGCTTGGGCAAACCTCACTACTCCCATGACGCTCATCAGAAATCAACCGCATCCGAGTCATCCACCCCAACGAAGTTGCACGGCAGTGTTGCATCGCGGCTAGCGAAAGAGCGCGCGCTGAAGCTTACACTGGAGCCGTGGATCCTCCAGGTGGCTCCAGAGGCAGCAAATCAAGCACACAAACCGTGGAGAATAGCTGACCACCTTGTGCGACGGTTTCCGGACCAGCCACCACAGGTAAAGAGAGCGATCCTAAATGAGGTACAACATATTTTCGAGCAGTTCCCCAAGAAGAAACTTGATACACTGCTATGCACATTGATGGCTTTCCTGCATTCGGAAGCCGAAGATGTGGCGACCTTCGAAGTGTTGTTGAGCACACTCGAGCTCTTGGACGAGCAGATGGACGTCGTCGTTGCTAACGCGCTGAGCGTGGTTCCCGTTGCTTCTGAGGAGTTGCAAGGCGCCGTTCAGTCCTTCCTTGTGAGGATCGGGGTGGTTGATACGCATCGGCTCGTGTTCAAAGAGGCAATGACTTGGGTGCCGAAGCAGTGTCACCGAAGAGGCAGCGAGGTCCTGCAGAAGACGCTGCTGAGAAGCGCCATAAACTTCCTGGCCACGTGGACCGAACTGTTCCAAACCCACTTGAAGCTGATCGCTGATGAGATCAACAAAAGTAAGAGTATTCATTGTATTTCATGCTCGCTGCTTTGGTTGGTTGCAATAGAGTTGTCGTCCAAAATAGTTAGAGATTCTGTGGTAGGTTTTACTTAGTGATACGATCAGCATCACCGTTGTCACGCTTCAGAGTTCAGAGTGCAGGAATATCCACGAAGTATGCAGATGCGCCATGCATGCATTCAAACAAATGCATAATCAAACCTTAATCTTTTTCATTGTCTTTCATCCAGAGAACATGGCGGCCGTGGTGAAAGTAAACATTCTCAAGATCCTGCATAACTATGAGCCTCAATGTGTCGTTGAAACGCCCGATGGATTGGATGTGAACCTGCGCCAACCTGCAAATTTGGACATGCTCCAAAACCCGAAGGCAAGTTTTCTTTGTATTGAAGAGCTGAGGCGCTCTAACTAAGAATGACTAAAACCTGGATTTCCGCACCGAAATGCTTCTTTTGCGAGGATTTTGGACTTCGCGAAAATAGATAAGCGCTTTGATTTTGTGCACATAGTGCAAAATATTGTTCTCGTGCATTACTGGACCTCTCGAAATGCATTGTTGATTGGTGCGATTTTCTCACTACTAGTTGGTGTGAATAAGACATTCTTGGACATGTTGATTAGAAACACCAATATAGAGAATGTTTTGTCTAAATAGTTGACCACGTTTTGGCATGTCTTTTATGCAGCTCAAACTGTTTCCACGTATGGTTTGCGACGATGCATTGTTTTACATCCGCAAAAGCAAAAGCTCAACACCACACACGATTCACTGTCAGCCACGCTACAGGTTTCAATAATGGTCAAGCGAGCGTTCATGGTAAAACAAGCGCCAATTTAGGTGTGCAAACACTTCTAGGTATCGGAAGTGCTCAACTATTTCGTTGAGATGGCGGACTATGAAGTTCCTGAGAAGTCAGAAATAGAAGAAATTCAGGTTGTCAGCGACTCTCTGGAGTGGAGGCGGGCCAATCGCGACATTCTTGTTCCACCCTGCCAGTCGCCTTCCCTCCAGGTGCGGCTTCGAAATTGTGTACCTTGCTAAGTCAGCTAGTCGAGTGAGATCTCTGGCGCTATATTGAAGTGGGTGTAAGTGTTGAACTGACATCTTCCTCTAAGCAGGCAAGTTGAGTAGTCATTCATGAACCTGATATGAAAACCACTCTCCTTTAATACCGGGCCTACGCGAATACTGTTTGTCGCTCAATAGAAAAACACGCTTTGGAATCTGTCTGTTACATCTTTCCTATGGCGGGGCTAAATCCCGAGTGAGGGTCGCCTGAACAGCTCATGAGACTTGCATATAATATATAGCGATAACAAATCCTTAGATTCTAGAAATGGGATGATGCTAAATCTGCAAAGTATGTGGAATTCAATTTCACCCATAGTCTACATGAACGCTCTCTCAAGGCCTAATAATGACGTTTGCGGATAATTTTGCATTGACTGAGTGCCCTACTTCAGTAGTAACAAGTGTGCGGGATGCACCGCCTCTGCATATGTCACGGGCATTGAAACCTCTTGGAGGCACGCAAAGGGAGCCTTCTTAATGATGTCTATATGATTATGTATATATATATATATATATATATATATATATATATATATATATATATATATAATGGTGTGTGTGTGTGTGTGTGTGTGTCAACGTCCCTCAGGCGAACTTGACGAGAAATGAACGAAGTCGATTGCTCAATGAATATGAAGTTAAAGATGACTATCGAAATCCTGCTGTCTTCACACACGTCTCGACTGTAATCCCTAACCCTGATCCAGCCCAATAAATGCACAGTTGTCTTGGGCAGCATTGCGAAGTGAGTGACCCATTCCGAGTAGTTTGACCCCAGTGACCTCTGCCGCAGGGCAACCGTCCGCTCGTGGCCGGTCTGCTGCGCCCCACTTCCCTGGTGACCCACCATCACAGTCTGGCCGGGCTGGCTCAAGTGGCGTGGCCAACCATCACCGTCGGAATTCGGCTGCGAATCGCCGACAAATACTTCCGACACGCGTCGCCCAGGGCTGCCCTCTGGTGAACGTACCGTCCATCGCCGACAACTGCTACCGACACACGTACCGTCCATCGCCGACAAGTACTATCGACACGCGTCGCATGGGGCTGCCTTCCGGTGCACGTACCGTCCATCGCCGACAAATACTACCGACACGTGCCGCCCTGGGCTGGCTTCCGGGGCACGTACCATCCGTCGCGAGCGACTGGCCAGTCAGTGCCTGAAGTCTCCGACTGATCCCGTGATGTTGTGGTGTTCGTGAAGCGCGAGACTTACCGTACCTGATCGAGGTGTTGGCGGACGCCGTTTGAGTCAAGTGGCCACGGCATGAGCTGGGTGCCTCGAGCTGGAGTGACAGCTGACGACAATAGCGGCAGACTCGTGCGATTGTGGTGTCATAGAGGCATGTCCGACCACCGTGTCCGACCATCGTGTCCGACCATCGTGTCCGACCACCGTGTTCGACCACCGTGTGCGATCACCGTGTCCTAACATCGTGCTTGACCATCGTGTCCGACCATCATGTCCCTACCATCGTGCTTGACCATCGTGTCCGACCATCGTGTTCGACCACCGTGTGCGATCACCGTGTCCTACCATCGTGCCTGACCATCGTGTCCGACCATCGTGTCCGACCATCGTGCCTGACCACCGTGTGTGGCGGGCGGATCATGTTCGACGGACTATGCTCCGTTTGTCTTTGGTCTGTGAAATTATTTGGCTTCATCTTGACCCAACTCAATTATTTGATAGCCGGGAAGGCAATCAAATAATTTTGGTTGGTACAAGGCAATTTTGCTCGATGTGTGACTGCCACCATACCTAGCCGCTATTGCTGGGGGTGCATGCGGATATTTACCACTTGGCGAATATTAAAAATATCCCAGAATCAAAGAACTCTACCGGATCGAAGATTTCAAACCTTGTACACGGATTCGTCACCAAGATTCAATTTTTATGTTTGGGCCATGCTATCAACGGATGAACATATAAAAATCTTATTCTTGAATCCCCTAACGGTGTAATTATTAGACCCAAATGTTTCAGAGTGCTTAAGTAATTTGGAGGAGTTACATTATACAACCCGATTTTATCTTCCAACTTAAATGAGTAGCATAATTGTGCAGTGTTCCGGCAGCGGCTATGTACACATATTTGGTCTGGGAAATGATTTGGCCTAGCCTTGACCCATGTCTAAAGTGGATTAAAGACTATGGCCACGGTAGCGTACTGTGGGCGCATCGAAGCCATTTTGAGGTTTGTAAACAACTTATGACAAGCTATGTTTTGATGTAAGATGACAATTAACATCATTTTTGTCGGTTATGCATTTCTTGAACACCTGTATCGGCTATATCTAAGAACTAATATCGTTATTAACGTGAGTACACTAACTGAAACTACCTCGTGTCCATCAACGTATTCTTCCTCAGAGCCATTATGCTGTATTACACTATAAGATGCATTTTGCAATCTGCCTTAGCTCGAAGCGTTAACCAGCCGTTGACTGAGCTATCTGGCGTAGCGCCGTTGACTGAGGTATCTGGCATAGCGCCGTTGACTGAGCTATCTGGCGTAGTGCCGTTGACTGAGGTATCTGGCGTAGAGCCGTTGACTGAGATAGCTTACGTAGCGTCGTTGACTGAGATAGCTGACGTAGCGTCGTTGACTGGGATATCTTGCGCAGCGTCGTTGAGTGAAATGGTCTGGCGTAGCGTCGTTGACTGGGATGTCTGGCACAGCATAGTTAACTGAGGTAGGTATCTGGCGTAGCATCTTTGACTGAAGTATCTGACAGAACGCTGTTGATTGGCAGGTGCATTTCGGGACTTTTCAATCCCATTGGTCACTGTGAGCATCTCGACACACAAGGAAAGAAATACATCCTCACAGGGTATTGCTCACAGTGTGCAATGGATTGGTAAACACAAATGGGGAAACATTATTAGACATCGTTTATATCACCTGATGACTCAGCAACCTTAATAGCATACAATCGTAAACGTACCAAAAATGAAAACATGATGTTGCATATGGGGCTCCTAGGAACATGCGCCGTACTCCCCTCCCCCGTCACTTTTAAACTGTCTAGGAAGCTAGCTTCTTTCCACTAGGAAAAACAAATGGAAACACTGATATAATAAATATATATTTGTGGGATAGATTAAAATGATGTCTTCGGAACACTCATCCATTGCATGTTAGTTAAGTTTGGGTGTGCGTCATTATTGGTCCAAAAAAAGCTAGTGATGTCCAGATTTAGCCATACGTAAAGTTGGCTTGCACAAGACAGCGACAAGAAGACTGAAAAAAAACAAGTGGCGTCTTTAAGTCGTTGTGCCCTGCACCTCTGACTGTGTTCTCCAGATATCTGATGGTGTTCCCAAACTCTGACGACGTATCCTGGTTGGACCTCTGAAGGTGTAACAAGGACATCTGGCTGTGTTCTCTGAACCGTCTGGAGCGTACACCAGTCATCTGATTGTGAACTTTGAGCTTGCAGTATTGTACCAAGGGCCCCGGAAGCGTGCCCTGGACCTCTGCTGGCGAATCGGGCCTTCTGATGACATAAGGAGTACTTGTAGCGGTGGGTGACCGCTCGGCCGGCCGTGTATTTCGCATTGTGTCCGACACATTCTGGTTTTCAACAATGTATGTCTTCAAGTAGAACCAGATGATATAGAGCTGGGTCATTCAGTTTAGCTAATCACACACGATTGCGTACAGACAGGGAAGAATGCCAATACCGATTATTCTCTTTTCGTGATCACTTTATGCATGAGGTATATTCAGTGACAGATTACCAGTACGTTTGAATCTAGCCAATGAAAGTCACCTACGATATCTGATATGTGATAGCGTGCTTTTTTACAAGTGATCACACTTGCTGCGAAAATGATTGTCTTTAAATTGTATTTATCTATGCTTTGCTCGCTGTGTCGTACACCGAAATACAATACTTAGTGATCGACATGCAATGGCATGCTTAAACAACTGCCTGTGAATTACATGCATAATGTGATTCAGTGTAATCAGGCTGCCACTGAACTTGGCTGTCACACAGGGGCGTCGATTTGTATCCTTTTGTGGGTGCCATGGCCCCACTAATGTTGATCTTGCCTCCCTCAATGTTGATTTGGGCCCCCCAATAACATATGTTATTTTCATGCTGATAAGAAACCTAAAGGAAAAAAATGAGGAAACAAACATGTGAAATAGTAAGCCTTAGCTGATACACAGTTCACAATGAAAATAAACAGAATTGGATTAGATAGTAGACTAGCTCTCCACATATTACTGTAAACTTGAAAATTGTGCAAAAAAGCTGAAATAGCTGGAATTCCCTCCACTGTGGAAGGACAACTTATCTGCATAAAAATATTGAGATTAGCTGATGCTCATGCACTTTAAACCGGATTGTCTGACTGCTAAGCCACTAAACAACAATTGCATTGTTATACTGATGTTTGTACATACCACCAATGGCAACGTCAGATGCATATGGAGCTTGAACAGTATTCATTCCATTCTCAATTTCCAGTCATCAAACTTCATGCAATCCAGTGCAGTGAAAGCAATCACATTTATCATTAAGATTATGGATATACAAACTATAATAATATCCAGCAGCCCACCCATGCCCTATTAGCCTGATATTTACCAAGGTACCTCAAGTGGATGTCCAGTACCTAGGTACTTAGGTACATGCCCAATGAGATATTGCCAAGGTAGGTACCTACCTAGCTACCTCAAACTGAACCAACGAGAGCCACATCTGAGCCAGTCTGCCAGCTTATGCTACCATGAAAGAAAGCAGTCAGAAGAAGCTGCATGGACACTGTTACAATTGACATTCCTGAAGAAAGCAATAGGTAGGTACTAATCAGTGCACAGTCATACAAGGCCAATATAAGGTGTTCTTACGCAGGACCAATGTCTGGTAGCGCGCATCAAATGCCACCAAAGATGCCATTACATTAGCAGGAGCATCAAAGCTTGTCTGGAAACCTTGGTGACGCCATAGCTGTTTCTTTTACTACGGCAGGAATTGATGACATCAGGCATAGACCTCTATGTCAATGACATTAGGCATTGATCTCTATATACATAACTAGTCGGTCGACTTGCCGCACGGTCCGCGTCCTATTTCGACCGATCCAGACTGGAGCAGCGGTATATTGGCAAAAGATTGAGCGCGCCACCCACTCCCATGCATTTTGGCCCTGGAATGAAATGTTGAAAGATGAAACGTTATGGATAGATTTTGGCAATAAGTAGGGAAAATAATGTTGGGTTCTTGATGAGCAAATATAAATGGCGAAAAATCTTGCAAAATATTGCAATTGTGCTCTTAATGTCTAACTTCTATCATCGTTTTGCCAACTTTGTGCGGTATTCGGCATGTGTACCTCGTGGAATCATGACTCATACACGCTTGCTAAGTAACGCTGGGAATGTTTGTGGTTGACAGCATACGTGTACTGCGTGTGCACCCTATATCCTAATCGGGGTGGGTTCGAGGAATTGTCATGGGAGAAGGGTATTTGTCAGGAGGTGCCATTTCTTAGGAGGTGCACCCGGAAAAAAAAGCCTGAACGCGCTAAGCGAAAATCCGTTTAGAAGAGATGGACGTGTACTTGAGCACACTGAAGGGTGCCTCTGGTTGAAAAATATGAAGGAGAATACTCGAGTCTTCCCGGAGGGGCGCAGGTTCCATGGGGACATATCCCTGAATCAGCCAACAATCCCTGAATTCGCACGACCATCCTGCAGGACATGGGTTGACGCTCAAGCAGGGGTGTTACTATATTTACTTTCGAGGGGAACCCGTAGAGTGTGTTTCCCTACGCAATCTGGGCCTACCCATTGCCTTCTTGTATTTTGGCCTGCTTCACCCCCTCCAATAATACCAAAATGTGTTTTTTAATGCACAAACATTTTCACGAAAAGAACTATTTTTCTTCAGAAACAGCTTATGTTAGGTTTGGTTAGGATAGGCTGGGTTAGGCTTCCTTTCCAATGGTGAGCATTTTCAGAAAACAAAGTGCTTGACATTTGTATATTTGTTTCCTTTCTCAAAAGGTAGGTTTGGCTAGATTGGTTGGAAATTTTTTAAACATTCTTTTTCATGCCTAACTCAAAGCCCTTATTGATATAATTTTGCTCACAGCATGGAAGGTATGCATTTGCTCATAAAATGAGTAGTCCCATCATCTTAGTCACCTTCATGGTATTCTGAAGAAAAAAAAATCAAAATATTTTAAATAAAAAACAACATAAGTGCCAAAGTTACAAAATAAGTTGTATTTTGGGGGGAAAATATTAAAAAAAAACTTTTGAAAAGCATTCAAACTAAAAAAAAACTAAACTAACCCAACTTAACCAAACCAAACCCATTTCTTAGCTTTTTGGAGGCAAGTGTGTGTAAAACATTGTCTTGTTACAACCTTAAAGCACATTAATACCAGTTTGGTTAGGTTAGACTAGTGTAGCTTATTTACGGTGGAAATTTTGGTCTCAAAAAGTTAAAAAACGGAAGATGTTTACTTAAAAAAACAACTGACATCAGGCTAGGTTACGCTTGGTTCGGTTTTTACATTTGGGGAAATTTTCAGAAAAGGCACTGCTTACAATTTCTAGTATTTTGTTTTCTCCAAAGGGAGGTTGTGATGTGCTAGATTACATTATGTTGATTATGGTTATTAGGTTATGGCATTGATTCACATATGAGTGAATTCATATCATTCCCACTGGTGTCTAAAAGCTACATCATAACCTTAATCTACGTATATAACCTTACTTATATCACAAGAACCCATATCGATTATATTCCTCACTTAGGACACCATAGAAGTCCATTAATGAAAGTGATACTTCACCAGCTGCGTTGTTAATGTAAACAGAAAGAAGTCCTTTGAACCATATGTTATGTGCTTCCCAGTGCTGTTCCATCCATCTCCAACTCCAACCCTGACCAAACTTCAGGAGCGCATCCATCTCCAACTCAGCCTGTGGAAGAAGGTATGTATGGCAGCGAAAGTACTATGATCTTGATTCCATTGTGTTCCTGTTGCTTAATTGTCGATCCTTGTCTATCCATGTAGCAGATGTTTGACTTTCTGCAAGCTGTCTGGAGAACTTGGCAGTTGAAATCACGTGTGAGTGATGAAACAGATGAGCTATTCCTGGATGCTTATGTTGCAGAATTTCATGGCATAATGGCGTGCCGAATTGGAAAGGGCCATTGTGGGCAGTTGGCCCCTGATAGGTTGTGGGGCCCCAAGAATCGCGTAGAGCTCAGGAAAAAAATGCGCTAGTCTCCCTAAAACCAGTGATTATTGGGGCTCCGTTTGGGCCCCAATAATCACTGGTTGGTTGGTTGGATATTGGTTTTACGACACGTCGACCATGATGTCATGAAGACCATGCCAATCTCTCACGCCGATTGGCCGCGGGCAAAGAGTACTGACAGGTGGGATTCAAACCCCAAATAATCGCACCGGGTCCCCGAAAAATCACATCGGGTCAAAATAGTCGCGCACGGGCTTCTCAAAAGGACGCTGGGACCTCAAAAGTTTCCACCTGGACCCTGAGAACCACGCTGGGGATCAAAAGAGTCGCACTGGTGATAAAGAAAATCACGACGAAGGTCACAAACGGTCGGGCCGGAACCCCTGAAAGTCACGCTGAGCCTGCTCTACCAAGAATTATCAACATTCCGTCGGTAATCCAAAAATTAATGTTGGTAATCCAAGGCATACCGAGTTTCGCAAAAAGCGACTGGGCCTTCAGATATGGTCTAAAGCTCGAAACAAACAAACTGGAAGCGCTAAATAAAAGCATAACGGAGGCCCTCAAAGCACGTCAGGGTCATGAGACTGCACGGGGCCTCATAAAGGGAATTGATCGTAAAGAAAGAACAAAAATGCCGGGCAATAAATAAAACATCTTCGAAAAAAACTCTTTCAACACGCGCCGATGCGTTAAAAATATTATCGGTGTATGAGAAGCAGCAAACCTGTAAAAAAAGACCCGGGTCTCAAACGTGTTCCGGGCCCCTAACAAAAATTGGCTGGAGCTCTAAAACCACACATACAGAAGACGAAAAACGCAACGGGTAAAAAATGCGGACACCTAGGTAGGGTCACGGCTCGGTAACCAATCTGAGAGCTTGTTTAACCAAAGAGATGAGGTGCATGAAAGCTCAGTGTGTCTCTGGATTTCTGAATCAGTGGAAAATGTGGGAAGAAGATAACGAACACATCGAATCTGAATTTATCGAATCTTTTTTTTCAAGCGAGTCGCCATACCAGGCTTTTCACATGTCAAATTTGGCACAAGACTATGATGTGACAGTAATTAGCAAAACGTGTGAGACCTAACAGAAACCGGAGAAACGCACGTAGAGTGGCGAACGCGGCGACTGCGCGAGGCGGGTGTTCACGATCGTGGGCGTTTTGGCGACCGGGCGTTATTAATTGGAATGCCTGATATTGAAAAATTTTGCATTTTTGAGTGATTTGCTGAGGTGTAATTTCAGCAGCATAAGGTGACTTTTCAAGGGAAACCAAAAAAACCTTGAAACAGAATGTGGGGAGTTATGGTTGAAATCCGGTAATTCAAAATGGTGGTAGATTTGGCCCCCTTCACAGGACAGTGAATTTGGCCACTAATTTTTATATGACAAAAATATAAAAAACACCTTTGAAAAAAAATATTGGTGGAAATCCGCGGACTTTTTTAAATGTGGTGGACACCTTCCAAATCAGTTCGCCATCTCTAGCAAATCATATGTACGACACTGCCATGGCATGACATAATCTGACATGTTGATGGCTATGATCCGCCGCAATGGACGGTGTACTCCGCGGCCCCGGTCTGCCACAGTGGACGATGTGTTCCGCGCCACGATCCGCCACAGTGTACGGTGTGTTCGGCAGCCCCGGTCCATTGCAATGGACGGTGTAGTCAACGGCCCTGATCCGCCACAGTGGACGGTGTGCTCCGCGTCCCCGGTCCGTTACAATGGACGATGTATTCCACGGCCCTGATCCCCCATAGTAGACGGTTTGCTTCGCGACCCTGATCCACAACAGTAGATGATATACTCCGCGGCCGTGATCCCCCGCAGTGGACGCTATTTTTCGGAACCCTAGTCCGTCATAGTAGGTGTGCCACACGGCCTCGGTTCACCACAGTGAATGGTGTACTCCGCGACCCTGGTCTGGCACAATGGATGATGTACTCCGCGGTCCTGGTCACCACAGTGGATGGTGTGCTCCACGACTCCGGTCCGTTACGATGGACCATGTGCTTCGCGGCCCCGGTCCGCCATAATAGAATTTGTGCTCCACAGCCCCGGTCCGCGACAGTGGAGGATGTGCTCTGCGACCTTGGCTGGCCACATTGGACGTCAGGGTTGAAAAACGGGCTTTTCTTGGAATTTTGCCATCCATAGCATTATCCTCTTCACAAAATTATCCTCTATGTTGTTTCCTCCATGTGTTTTTAATTTGAATGCCTGATGGCTTTGTTCGACATCGAATTGACCTGTGGTAAAGTGCTCAAGATTCATCTGAAACTTCAAAGTGGGATTCTGATGGCAATGTTTGAAGGAAAACATCCTCATTGCGTGAGATAAAATGTACGACCCTCAATATACCAAGAGGTGCTGAGTTTACATCAAAAGTAACGTTAGGGATTATGCTATATTACTCAACATTTCGGCCATGGGCCATAATCCGGAGTGGACGATCATCAGGAGCCTCCTGACGATGGCCCCTGGCCGAAACGTTGAGTAATATAGCATAATCCCTAACGTTGCTTTTGATTTAAACTCAGCACCTCCTGGTATATTGAGGGTTGTACATTTCGTCTCACGCAATGTCTAAAACCCAGGAGCACTTAAGAGCCATTCTTCGTTGTATTAAAGAAAACATCCTATCCGTATTCCATAACTCAGAAGTTGTCCTCTCCTCATCTAGGATTGCAAAGTATAAATCCAACCGCGATAGACAGGATGTACTCGACGGCCCCGGCCAGTGAAGGTGAACGGTGTGGGATTAGTCGCGGCTTTGCATCAACTTTCCGTTTTGTGCGCATTAGTTATCACTTTCTCCGCATTATACCGTTCACCTTACCATTAATGCATACCAATGTCACCCATGCATTAATATTTCCCAATTAGTCACAGCCATTGCATCTGCTTAAGACACAGCTGCTTTAGTTGTGCACTTCCATCAATGAATATTGATGACATTAGAAAAAACAAATTGTCAGCAGCGAGACTGACATTATTTCCACTAAAGTAATGATAACAGGTACTGACAGCAGCGCGACCAGAAGTTATTTTGGATGCGGTGCCCTTGCGGCCTTATTCGTGTCCCCCGCACCTATATGAAGACTCCTTTCGTAGGCAATGTGTTCCTACTGTCCAACATCTTGCACCTCTATGCATATTTGTTCTTTATATGCTTTATATTTGCTTCAAAGAGGAAGGTTCAGTCCCCACGGAGTCGGGTTATCTCGGTTTGTTTATTGGTTGGTTCACGACACACTTTATGCACATTCACGGCTAATGGCGCCGCCCACACTGTTTCGCCGGTGGGCCGCGGGATTGGGAAATGTCCTGAGTGGCGCTAGAGTCGAACCCGGGACCTTTGGTACCCATATCCCGACACCTTAACCACTCGTCCATCTCCGCCCCCGGGTTATCTCGGATCATTGTTTGTTCACAGTGTCATGGTGTACTACTTCGGTGGCTCTAAAACCGACTTGAAATTTCAATTCACAAGGAACAGTAGCATTCGGTATAAGACGACATTGTGGGCACAATGTCGCCCGTCGCCGCTGTTGACGCGCACACAAATTCCAACTCTACACAAAGGACGGCAGTGCAGAATATGCATAATACTTGACCTGACCTAACACTATTCACCTGGACACATATTTGATAGCAGAATGTCTATATCATTCTTTTATCGTGTTCTGCGCAAAAGAGCTTTCTCCTTACTGCGATTAGAAGAGATAATTTGACCTGACCTCTGTTTAGTAACCTTGACCTTCATTATAATTTTTGGAAAGCAAAGTTATTCGATTTCATCAAAGAACAATATGACGTTTTTTTTTTGTTTGTTTAAAAAAAAATTTAATCCGAGTTGTTGCTTGGGTGGCTTGAGGAGACAGAGTTCCATTGCTAAGCAGAGCTTGTTGCCTGAACCCTGGCCCTACCACCCGATCCATGAACTCCAGTTCAACGGCAGGATTTTGACCGAAAGTTCAACGTGCCGTCAATGCACCGACACGGCCGCCCGGTAGCTCATCCCCGGCCTTATCGGGTCAGCTGCCAACTGACACTTCCGGGGCGGGGATGGCCGAGTGGTTGCTCGCCTGCTCACTGGTCTGTCGCTGTGGTCTCAGTGGCACCATGTTACCTTCAATGCACAAAGCCTTTTTCTCAAAGTCCAATTTTGCTCCAAACTTCGTCAAAAAATCATTTTCCAACATGCATTCCTGTTTCAGGTCCTCCACAATTTGAAATTCGAATGGTTTCCGGAATTTGCTCATCTCAGCCATGAAGGTTCCGACTCCAATGTTTTTGAGGCGATGTCCACTGGCGGATATCAGTGGAATACAGTCTCGTCGGTCGTCTGAAAATTTCACGATGTTTTTCTCGGCGATTTTGTCAAAGAACGTTCCCGAAATCAATGATATATCGGCCCCAGTGTCCACGAGCGTATAAGCTTTTTGATCGCCTATACGTAGCCATGCCATAGGTGTGTTCGTCTTGATGCGAACTTGTTGGACACGGGCCAGTTTTTGTTTACGTTTTTCTGGATCTCGTTTCATTCTGATATTTTTCTTTTCTTTCCTCTGTGGTTCCTGTTTTTGTTTCTGCTTATTTTCAGCTCCATTGTGGCGGCCATTCACAACGGAGCTTTTTAGTTTCCCGCCTGTCTAGGGGGATTTAGGCCGGAGCGGCACTGCCGACCCATGTGACCAATTTGTTCGCACCTCACACAAATTGGTCTGCCGTCTGAAGTCCAACGGTAGGCTGGGTTTGGTGGTGCTCTCCACATTCTAGGTCCCATGGGGGATCGTGGCTTAGGGGATCCATAGTGGGTCCAGAGGGGTAGTTTCGCGGCGGTCGGCAGAAACGTTGGGATGGGCTAAATACTCGGGGTCCAGGCTGAGGATGGCTGTTACTGGAATGTTTCACTGTCTCTGGTTCTTTCGCTAATTTTTCCACTGATTGGCCTATCGCCAACACAAGTTTCCCCAATTTGTCTATCTTGTCGTCTCCTTTTTCCACATGACTCTCATCAACTTCCATTGGTTCCTCTTTCTGGACACTTCTCTACACAACTCAATAACCCTGTTTACTTTCTGCTCCCTTACTGCAAATTGGATGGCATCCTCCAGAGTTCGGAACTGCTGCTGTATAATTTATTTGCTAACGAGCTACTATGCACGCCCCTATTGAAAACGTCTATAAAAATTTCCTGAGAGGTTGAATTTGCCAAGTCCGTGTACGCTTCACGTGCCAGGGCGAGCAGTCTCTCTCTCTCCAAAATTTTGCACCAGTTCGCCATTATGTTGTTTCATCTTTCTCAGACTCTCCTGGGAGCATTTTTGGTCCGAAAGGTCAGAGTGTCTCTCTCGCATCAACTGTTTAATTTGTGCCCACGTCATAGTTGGTTGTTGACTGAGTACGCGTTGCATGAATTCGGCTGCAGGTCCAGAAAGCGTTTGTATGCAAATAATTTGCATGTATTCTTCGTCCATGCTAAAACTGATACGGTCCAATTGGCGAATCCAATCGCACAGTTTATTATGACTCTCCCCAGAAAATGGTTTAAAGTTTTGCGTCATGCCGTGTGCTTTCATTTCCAACCGAATTTTGTTGAAGTTGTTCGCCAGTGTGTCAAAGGTAATTTCAGTCATGTTAAATTACGTTACGTTTTATTTTTATTTTTCACAAAATTTTTACTCCCAAAATGTCGGGATTTTTGCTCACCTTGTGGAGAATTAAATGTTTCAAGTTTAGTTCCAAGTTCACACGAGAAGGCACACGTACAATATTCGGTACACAGCAAGTATACGACACGATTATGCAATTTTTAACAATTCTATTTGTGGTCGAAAATCGGAGGCGTTATTTTTGGAAGGATTTTGGGATATTGCTCGGACTTACTTAATGGTGCGGAAGACGTACTCCCTTCCCGGTCCGTGCTGAACGGCGTGTTGAAGTTCTGCGTTGTCGTTGATGAAGTCCACTTGTAGAAAATCCCGGTCGGCCTCCAGTGTATAGAATCCGCAGTCACGGGCACCAGTTGCGAATCCGCGGTCACGGGCACGGGTTGTTGTGAAGGTCCTTCTTCTAGGCTCGTGAACAGTCTAGGATCTTGACCAGCGCGCCGCAATAACCCCGAAGGCAAAAATGAAAAATACTCTGCACGGTATATTGTGCAATACGTATAGCGAATATGACAACGATTGATTTCAATGGTAAATTTGGAGGCCGAAATACAGTTATTAATTTACGCACGCGACCGACAGCGACAGGTCCTCGCGGCTCGACAGTCCAGACACGTCTCCCAGCGGGGGTCTGGCCACCGCCCTGGCTCGACCACGACCGGAAGGCAGGTACACGTCGCAGTTGCCGGGCGGTGTCCCGTAGAACACTGACTCGGTTCCGACGAGGGCCGGTGACCGCGTTGCCGGCGCCGGACGGAAAAGTACGGGCGTGACATATGCGGGGCATGATAGGTCGGCTGATTTACGGGGTCACAACACCCATAGTTAGACATTATGCGATTAAAACAGTACGTGTTTAGCAACACTGTTACAGACCTAAGGCCATGCAATTTGCACACACTGTCGTGCCCACCCATCCTGTGAATTTCGTTGCTGTAGCCTTAATAGGAGCCGAGATCTTAGGGGGCGGAATCCGCCCCATCTCCAGTGTGCGTCATTTTCAGAGGCTCTCCAGGGAGCGTGTTAAAGAAGCGCACACCGCATTCGACGGATGAGTGGGGTTTACACAAGATTGCAGCGAGCTAAGCTCAAGTGGACTGTTGCTTCCCGAAGGTACGATAAGTGCATATACGAAAGTGCAGACATTCTTTCCGCAAACGGTCTCTTCTTCCAAATTTCGAACACGCATCTTAACTGTGAATGCACATTGCGGAATTATCGATGGAGACGTTTAGCCAGTCTCCCGTTGTCTCTCATACACCGGCCTCAGTGGTGTCTCATGTCGGATGTCCTGCAAGCATCAGCGTGAAAGAGAGAGAGAGAGAAGAGACAGCTGTATATAGAGAGAGAAAGAGAGAGAGAGAGAGAGAGAGAGAGAGAGAGAGAGAGAGAGAGAGAGAGAGAGAGAGAGAGAGAGAGAGAGAGAGAGAGAGAGAGAGAGAGAGAGAGAGAGAGAGAGAGAGAGAGAGAGAGAGAAGAGAGAAAAGATATATATATATATATATATATATATATATATATATATATATATATATATATATATATATATATATATATATATATATATATATATATATATATATATATATATATATATATATATATATATATATATATATATATATATATATATATATATATATATATATATATATATATATATATATATATATATATATATATATATATATATATATATATATATATATATATATATATATATATATATATATATATATATATATATATATATATATATATATATATATATATATATATATATATATATATATATATATATATATATATATATATATATATATATATATATATATATATATATATATATATATATATATATATATATATATATATATATATATATATATATATATATATATATATATATATATATATATATATATATATATATATATAGAGAAAAAGAAAAAAAAAAAGAAAAGAGAGAGAGAGAGAGAGAGAGAGAGAGAGAGAGAGAGAGAGAGAGAGAGAGAGAGAGAGAGAGAGAGAGAGAGAGAGAGAGAGAGAGAGAGAGAGAGAGAGAGAGAGAGAGAGAGAGAGAGAGAGACAAATGTTGTATGCCGTTCCTATATGTCTTGAAAGTAGCATTAGTTTGGCTGACAGTTTCTACCTACTATTTTCCGAAGTGTAGAAGCATGGCTCTGTTTTAAGAGACCCCTTGATATCTGCTTTATTTTATTCGGTTTGTGAGATATACATAAATGCATTTTCAGCGTAAATTGGAAGCATGTTCGTCCCCGTCCGTTAATCCGCCCACATGGTCAATATGCAAGTTCTACCGTGGTAATCCTCATAGCGGCTGAAGCTTAAGTTCAGTCGTCAATGACTGAGCAAGAATACAAGAATTGAGTGGCGCAATGATGAGACGATAGCTGACAGTTACGGGTGAAATGCTTATAAACAACTACTGACCAAGTCATAACACTCCGCGGATAAAGTCAACAAATCAGAGGAGGTGCGCCGCTGTCATCAGCACGGCCAGGAAGATGAGCAGCCGCACAGAGACGCGCGACCGGCCCGACGATGACGCGTTGCAGCCGCTCTCCGTGCAGCACGAGACGCACTCGAAGGCAGTGCGCCAGGTGTCGCACCGGTCGAGTCCGAGTGCCGAGGTGGCGCCACCGCCGAGGTGGCACCTGCCCAGCGTGCAGTCCTTGATGATGAAGATGGCGCCGCCGTCTGCCGGCAGATCCCATGTCTGGCTGATCGAATGCCAACGGATCGCATACCTGACTGACCAATTTCCAATGGATCGCATACCTGCCTGATGAAATGCCAGCCCAGGAGATCCCACATCTGGCTGATGAAATGCCCGCAGATCTCAAACCTTGCTGACCAAATGCCAGCGGATCCCACATCTGGCTGATGAAATGCCAGCCAAGGGCCCACTATCTGGTTCATCTCATGGCTGACCAATCTCATGCCAGCAAATCTCATCTGATCTGCATTCTGTCGTGACAGGCGTGGCCTCGTCTAGCATGGGGAGAAGACGTCTAGCATGCTAACTGGGGAGAAGACGTCTAGTATCCTAACTGGGGAGAAGGCGACCTCAGTCATGGCCGTGCCCCTTCCCAGCTAGAGTCCACTCCATATCGTTTTAGCACTATTGTTTCATTTGAATGCTCTTTGTTCTTTGAATTGAATAGGGGGACGTGCCCCAAAAATATTTTCCAAAATATGAGCTTGTTTCTCCAATCTTCCAAGGATATGAGCATGCTGTTCCATGCCTGTCTTCCGTAAGTTTGGAGAATAGAAAATAAATCCCACACAAGATCCCGGCGGCCTGAACCCCGTCCTCGGATACTCGGCATTCATAATATAACGGCTCGCGGAACCATTCTCTGAATGTTAATGGGCCCCAGCGCCGAAGTTGCAGGAAAATTTTCACATTTGAAACGTTAGGCGATATGCCTGGTATGAGTTCCGCCACCATTGGAGTTGAGGCCGACAGGCTTTCTCGATGTTCTTAAAGAACATTACGCTTATGGGCGTTGAATGGAAAGTATGCATTTACAACCGTGAATGTCTCCTACACCATTTCGGCAGAACCGTGGCAGAGCCGATGTTGCTTGACATTGTTGAAGGGTGAAACTGTGCATTTTATCGTGCCACCGCTCGACGCCCTACTTTTGGCAGAAACAGTCGACGTTTGACGTGCATCGAGGGTGGCTCAGAGGGTGATGTTCTGTTCAGAGGATGATGTTCTGCTCAGATGATGATGTTCCGCTCAGAGGATGATGTTCTGCTCAAAGGATGATGTTCTGCTCAGATGATGATGTTCTGCTCAGAGGATGATGTTCTGCTCAGAGGATGATGTTCTGCTCAGAGGATGATGTTCTGCTGTCACACCCAGCAACACGTTTAAAGCCAACGTTGAGTGATCCGAAAGGTGTGATTCCACGATCACAATTAGAACAATGTTTGAAAAGTTCAGCTCGAGATCCAGTGCGGTTCGACCCGATTGTGAAAAATATAACTATGCGAATAATCCATCAGCTAGTTTGACTTATCGACCTCGCCCTGTACGGATGCCATGTCACAAGTGTAAATTTAGACGGAAATGTTGAAACAAATGTTGGTTAATTAAGCTAATGTGGACCTGACCTGATGTGCAGTGTGGCGGCGCGTCGTGCGCACCTGCGGTGTTGTCTGTCACCATAATGTCGAGATCCCACCGGGTTTGAATAATTCCGAATGCTGAAATGAACTGATCCGTATAAGCAAAACAGCATTGTCCGGTGCCTGTTGAAGACAGGATGATTCCCCCTGCCGAAACAATGAGCGACAAGTACATCCACCAGTTGGGCGCAAAGTGACTTTGGCAGGCGTCACGCACCCAAGCCCTAATAAAGTGACTTTGGCAGGCGATGCGCGCCCAAGCCCTAATAAAGTGACTTTGGCAGGCGATGCGCGCCCAAGCCCTAATAAACAAACAAGTACACTAACAAGTGCAGGGTTAATAGACACCTATGCCCCCAGACCCCCCCCCCAGACATTTCACCCTCTGCCCTTGCGCGGCCAATTGGCATCGGTTAGCGGCTGGACGTCAGTAGAGCAGGGCCGCCGGGTACCTCGTCTGCGCAGCGTGGTGCGACATCTGTCGTAGGCTTGGTCGGCGGGGCAGGGCAGGGGGCGTGGCCCGCACTGGCTGTTGTCCGTCACGTTACACTGGTAGCAGGAGAGCTCGTCCAGAGTGGCTGCGTGTCCTGAGCACGTGAGTCGCAGCTGAGCCGAGTGGTGGACGGGTTGTGACGGTGTCCACGGGGGTGGTCATACAGTTCCACTCCGCCATAGTGTCCACAGACAATGGTCATACAGTTCCACTCCGCCATATTGTCCACAGACAATGGTCATACAGTTCCACTCCGCCATAGTGTCCACAGACAATGGTCATACAGTTCCATTCCGCCATAGTGTCCACAGACAATGGCTACACAGTTCCACTCCGCCATAGTGTCCACAGACAATGGCCATACAGTTCCACTCCGCCATAGTGTCTACAGACAATGGTCATACAGTTCCACTTCGCCATAGTGTCCACATACAATGGTTATACAGTTCCACTCCGCCATAGTGTCCACAGACAATGGCTACATAGTTCCACTCCGCCATAGTGTCTACAGACAATGGTCATACAGTTCCACTCCGCCATAGTGTCTACAGACAATAGCTACACAGTTCCACTCCGCCATAGTGTTCACAGACAATGACCGCACAGTTCCACTCCGTCACGGTGTCCACAGACAATGGCCGCACAGTTCCACTCTGTAACGGTGTCCACATACAATGGTTACACAGTTCTACTCCTTCACGGTGTCCACAGACAATGGTCACACAGCTTCACTGCGTCACGGTGTACACATATGATGGTCGAACAGTTCTACCACGTCACAGTGTCCACAGACAATGGGCACCCAGTTGCACTCTGTAACGGTGTCCACAGACAATGGTCACACAGTTCCACGCCGGCGGCATCAAACCAAGTCAATTAGATAGTTCGAATGTCAATATGGAGCTTTTTTACTTTCGTTCGCTATGCTCTTATGTAAAAAGGATGAAGCGGGGATGGAACGAATGCATTATCAAGAACGTAAAACACTTTTGAATTGCTGATGACGTTTCTTTCGTCTAATTTTGAAATGTACTGAACAAATATATTTTGTCTTTGCTTCCTTACTGGGCTGTGGATATTGTCAAAGGTAGAGGCTAGTGTTACAAAGGTGACGTCGCCAAAGGTGAAAAATGGTCTATCAAAGCTGGCTGAACGATGCAATGCTGTCATTGAACACAGTGCCACAAGCTGGTTGCATGATGCATGGCATGTTGCGGTCTCCAAGCTGCACCGAGATTCCAAGCCACTGAAGCGCGTTGCTGCTTTTTGAGCTAAGTAGAGTAGCTCTGAGTGAGCTTGTCGATAAAGGAACAATTGTTTATTCATTTGCTGGAATAAGTGAACAGTTGTCATGCGTATCTTTAATATTAGCGTAAAATGCAGTATTTATTCCCAATGAGGAACAAAACGACTTATCTTAACTTACTTTCAATTGTTGTTCCTGTTGGTCACTTTGTTGTATCTCCTCTGCCTTGACAGGAGATGGCTGACGTCTCTGATGTCTCCGACGCTCGGGAGTAAATTGTTAGTGATGTACAAAAAAGCAAAGGCCGATGTGGTCATCCCTCTTTGGAAAATAAGTTACATAATGCAACAGCGATCTCATAGGCGCCGAAAGGTGTATATAGAGGCAAGGGTCATAGGAGCAGAAAACACCCACGTAAGTATTACTTTGGAGGGGGGAGGCTGCGTTCACATCACTTAGTGATCTGTGAGTACCCTACTGAACGATAAAATTAAGCTATGGAATGATTTTCAAGAAGCTTGTCATGGCAATTTTTGATTACGTGAGTTACATTGAAGCCTGCTGGATAAATTGAATTAAAATAAATATAGGACCAATGTAAGTCCTGCGAGGGCCGTTCGATGTCTCGAAGGATGCTCGAGATTTCATCGGGTTCTTTCAAGGTGAAAATGGAGTAATGTACATTGAAATATTATGATGAAGGTTGGTAAATATCAAAGTTAAACGAGCCGATCTCGCTATGATTCAGAAAATTAGAACTTGAAATACAAAAGTACATCATAAATGTCTGTTGAAAACTGGCCACCAGCGGAAAGCAACAACAAACCTCTTTCTTTGAGCGAAGGTCAAGCAAACTTCATACAGACTATTGCGATAAAAATGGTAGGAATCAAAACTAATAGAACACATCTAACATTTAGTGAAAAAATTTGGAAACGAATGTTGTAAAGAAGAATACGTTATTGCACTTTCAAAGCGTAAAGGTCGAGGTAGGCTACACGGGTAAAGCTCGTACATAAACACCACACAGAACACATACATTCCTAGCATACATGCAGGCGGAGATAGACCAGGTCGGGACTGGTCTACGCTCGTATCAGCTCAAATGATCAGCTCCGACGATCTTCTGGCCATTAGCGCGACTCAGAAGAGCCAGCTGCGCTGATGGCCAGAGCGCCCTCTGCTCAGGGATGAGGCAGACGGGATGCACGCGCCGGCCCCTCCAGACCAGACACGTGACCTGGCCATGTGTCACTACATCCTCACCGTGTGTCATTACCCCTCCACTTGTCTGGAGACCCTCCTGGGAATTTCTGTTTTGACACGTTTGCTCTCGGACAAACGTGACCCATGGAAATCAAAACAAAATCAACGCTTCAATTCCGAACATTTGTCTTCAAGTGCCATACAGCAACAGGTACAGTAAGCCACCTAGCGATGACCCACACCGGCTGCGGTGGAAGGAGGAGTGTTCCGCAGAACACCGGCCGCCGCTGATCGCCGCGTCCAGCCTGGCACACCGACTCCAGGGATCAATAGCGAGGTGTGGCTGCCGGCCGACGGGGCGCCACTCTCGCCTCACCACCAGCCGCCGTGGTGACAGAGCTGACCTCCACCTGACCTGACCGTGACAGCACCGAGAGGCTACACACACCTCACCACCAGCCGCCGTGGTGACAGAGCTGACCTCCACCTGACCTGACCGTGACAGCACCGAGAGGCTACACACACCTCACCATCGGCCGCCGTGGTGACAGAGCTGACCTCCACCTGACCTGACCGTGACAGCACCGAGAGGCTACACACACCTCACCACCGGCCGCCGTGGTGACAGAGCTGACCTCCACCTGACCTGACCCTGATAGCACCGAGAGGCTACACACACCTCACCACCAGCCGCCGTGGTGACAGAGCTGGCCTCCACCTGACCTGACCGTGACAGCACCGAGAGGCTACACACACCTCACCACCGGCCGCCATGGTGACAGAGCTGACCTCCACCTGACCTGACCCTGACAGCACCGAGAGGCTACACACACCTCACCATCGGCCGCCGTGGTGACAGAGCTGACCTCCACCTGGCCCTGGCCCTGTCGGCAACCAGTGGCTATATACACCTCAATGTAGCTGAGCGTCAGGGCAAAGGATTGAGTACGGTCATATCTTGCGGTTTGTTTTGTTTTCTGGTCAGTGATGGGAAGGGGAGCTTCGCTTCAAGTATATATTTGAACACTCGCTATGACGGTCACACCCAACGTTCGGTTATGCCTACCCAAAGCTGAATCGGACAAATCTCCCACTCAGGAGGTGATGTCCTGAGCCGGGTAAGCAAGACCTGGCAATACCCGATATCAGGAGGTGATGTCCTGAGCCGGGTAAGCAAGACCTGGCAATACCCGATATCAGGCTGACGTTGGATTTAATGAATATGAGTTGGATCCCCAGTTGTTTTAGTAAGACATATACACACACATACACACACACACACACACACACATACACACACACACACACACACACACACACACACAAACACACACACACACATATATATATATATATATATATATATATGCGTGTGTGTGTATGTGTATTTGTGTGTTGAGATATATAGTTAAACATATAGATCGTTAGATTGTTGTGATTACCACTTTGTTTGGCATGCATCTCGGACTGAAGGTCACTGCTGCTTTCCTACTGATTAGTGTCTTAGACGTGGTTTCGATTCTCCTCATTATTATTTGGTTTTAGTATTCGTGGTAACTTTGAATCTTGCCGACACTCATACCAGGATATCTGAAAATCTGTGATCAAGACTGCATAGATGATCTTGTTGAGCTCGGCGTTTTGCTATTACACATGGTATCAGAGAAACTGCGCAGTTTGTTGTTTTTAAGAAACAAAGAAAATGCGCTTAATTTATGCTGGTGGGAGCTAATGTGGAGAAGTTGAAATCGCGCTTAGTGAAATCCAATCACGATGTTGTTAAGAAATAGCAACAGCGCAATATTGCTCCATTTTGGAAACTCTCTAAATGTTGCCACTGGTTGTGTAAGCGTGGAATGTGGAAACGCAAATGTGGAAACGCAATGCACATCGTCAGTTTGAGCTCACAGCCTACTGAGTCAGAGAAGAAGGCGTGCTAAGCATGTTTATGTGGGTAGAACATTATCCACACTATATATAGTTGTTGACGCAGCAATGTCAAATACGATCGCGGATTTGTCTTCATAGCCACAATCAGCCATCTTGAGCCCAGTGGTGGTGGGTTTTGGAGACACCAGATACCTTTCGCATTGACCTGCAAGCTCATGGCCGGGTATCTGTCGTGCGTGCATATGGCCTCTAGTATATGAGGTGGGGGGACTTGGTTGGAGTGAGCTGACGATGATAGCGTCGTCGACAGGCATGTGTTATCTTGTGGAACGTGTGTAGTGTGTGTGTGTTAGTGTGCGTCTAGGGGCCACAGCTCTGCAGGCACATGTTGATGAGCTTACTAAGTGAAGTTCTTCTCATTCCAATGTAATTGTTATGTGGGAGAAGAGTTATGCATTCAATCGTGAATTGGCATTTGTATATTCCCTGGGATTGATTGTCATTGAATTTTTCCTCACACGGGCCACTGCGTGAGGGGCGAGGGACATATTGCCCCTACCTTTAGCATCGCATCCAATGGGCCGATTGTGCTTGTTGAGGCCGCAATCGATAGTCCAGGACCTGCTTCTGATGAAAATAAATGTTGTTGACCTGGACGTAGCCAACGATTCTGCCTTTGTTTTCGGGGGTCAAGCCAGGCCATATGAAATGAACCGGTCAAATTCTCGTTTTGGTTCGTTTTGTAATGCAATACGTGCTTACTGTGTGTACTTCCACCAATAGTATGAAAGAAATCGACCTTAAAATGTCATATCTCACAGTATCCTATGCATCTGTACAATTAGATATCCCAAACTGTCAAACAGGCAAAGATGACGCCAACAAAAAAAAAGAGGAATGAGTGATGGTGATATATCACGCACTGATAAGACATGCTGCGTGGCAGTGGAAATCAGTCGTGGCCAATCACTCGTATCTAGAATGAGAAGCGAAACAGTCAAGGCATACACGTATGCACTGAGATAATCCAATGATGCCCGTGACATTTCGGTCCTTTGATGCAGGCACAGCTATGGGTTCATATGATGAAATCGCATGACATATATTTGCCTGCTCTTCACAAAGTACCGCCGCTATCGCCATCACAGCACCCACTTATGATCATCACTGCTGCAGATGATATCCAAGGGCTCAAAGTGTCAAAGCGTGAAAGTGTGAAAGGTTATCTATATCCTAGTGGCATAGCTCGGTATAGTTGTCGCGGCGGCAAACACCGTCGACCAGAGTTCTCCGGACAGCTTCAGCCAAAATGAACTTGTCGGGCCGTGGAATACAACAGTGTGGAATAAAAACGTGGCACAACACGTGGCATTACATAATTACTCTCCGTAAATCGACAGATACAAACTAACAATTGACGTAAAATAACCTGACATACATGGAAGCTTTCAACACCACCCTGGCATAACACCTTAATTTTTGAATGGCACGCATATATATGCTTCAGCAATCAGCCACTATATCCGAAGAAGTATCATATGAATGTGACCCGGATTGACATAGTACAGGTCATGTCGTGCATATTGACCGTTGGTGTTTAATAAGCAATAAATAGACCCATCAGTTTCCATCGAGCCCGATTGTGCAGCAAAGCACACGAAAAAATAGACGGTGAAAGCATCTACCATTGATCCGATGTCAGAGTGGCATGCCCTGGGACGACCCTGCCTATTGTGTGCCTATTGTGTATCGTAAGTAGGTGGTCAATTAAAGGCCAACATTCCAAGGAGCTATCGATCAGCTTGGGTGCTTTGACAGAAGTAGCAAAAGGGGTACTAAATAGTTCCTAAAGTGATTTAGTTGAGATTATGTGGTACTAAATTAACCTTTGGTTCCATACCTCCTCACTAACATTCGAGATCACGTTGTGCACTAGCGATGTGTTGTGATATCGGACAAGTTGTGGTGTCCTAATCCGATTTAGTATATAAATGATATCATGAATATGCTGATGCTCCTGTCGTCCACTAATTGCTCGTACCGCAGAGCCGATAATTTGTTATATTATCGTCGCTACACGAAAAGCGTCACAGCCGTGGCTTCGCCATGTAGCCTTCAAGCAGCTACCTGCCGGTCACATTTCCTGTGAGCGGTGCGGTCAGCAAGCTCGGGTGTGATTGATCGCGATTTATTTGTATTTCTAGGTTTGGAGCAGTCAACCAACTTCCGATTGAAAATAATGTTAATTTTCACTGCAGAAACCCGAAAACGTGGATATTCTCACATTACATTGTTAGTTTCCAGTTCGTTCCCTGTTAACAAATATTTTGGTCCTTTGGTATTTTCTGAAGAAAATGGTTATACGTCTGGCATGGTGAAATACAATATATGTTCTAGTGCCTACACACCAGATAGGTGAACACCAACCTACTCATCAGCTTACTTACTTGGTCGGAATCTATTCTATTGAAGATCAACAACATATGCTTTCATTTCACCTGCATACACGTTTTTCATATATCATTGTGAATATAATGGTAGTAATTGCTTTATGTCCTTTTTTGTTATTATTATTATTTATTCTTTGCTTTGTTCATTGCCCATAAACTGGTCTAGCTTATATAACTGGATACGTCATCTAAAAGGAAATTGTATGCTTGTGCAATATATGGTGCTGCAAATGAAAATTTGAATCCACATTCTACGAAATAGTGAATTGCACTTTTGACTATTATGTTGATTGCACTATTTTGTATGCTTCGTGGACTAGGTTCTATATACTACTGCAACCAGTCAGCTCTTTATTGCATATTTGAAAACGAATTTGAAAAGGGATTGAAATACTTAATTTCGATTCAACCTGTGACTGGCATTGCTGCTGATAATTTGCAAACAAAAAATAAAAGTGTTAGGCTATTGGTTAGAAAGGTCAAGCATCTTCCTGCTCGGGAAATACCACACACATGAGACACTCAACGCACTCGCTTTACAGCACACCTGAACGATCAAGTACGAGCATAATCGTATACACATATGGTTCATGGACAGAAGTCAAAGACGAAACGTCAAACAAGAAAAATAACGGGATAAGAATTCACTAGACAAACGTCAAGCGCACAAAAGTCGACACACAAATGAGTAAAAGTGGAAACAGTCAAAAGAGCAAGGAATGACAGGAAAAAGTAAAACGGCAGAAAGTCAAAAGATAAAAATGAGAATACGTTAGATTTGTGTGTATGCTTTTTATCCTTCGACTTATTGATTTTCTTCACGATTAGCCACTACATCTTTTGCCTTCTGACTAATTATCTTAGAACCTATAAGCATACCGTCACAGAACGGGCATCAGGAACCAGGCCATCAGCCGAAGGAAGTACGCGTCATCAGCTAATTTTCCTGACTCAGCACGGGCATAACCCACCTGACCCATCAGAGGCTGACCTACCTGGTCCAGCAAAGTCATCGGGTAAACCACTTGACCCAGCAATATTCATCGTCGGAGCCACCTGACCCAGCACAGGTCACCATCTGACCCGTTTGACCCAGCAGCTCACCGGCTAACCAACCTAACCCAGCACAGGTCACCGTCTGACCCACTTGACACAGCACAGGTCACCAGCTAACCCACCTGACCCCAGCAGAAGACCGGCTGTCAGCAGCAGGGTCGGCACGCCGCGGGGCATATCTTCAGCGGCGGTCGCCTGGGATGACACTGCCGGTCCTGGTCCTGTGGGGCCGGCAGGGCCGGCAGTCACCGTCGGTGGCGAGCAGGCGCAGAAGACACGCGGGTCATTGGATCGGCTCGATCGGTCGGTGTCAGTTGGTTGGCGCCGAGCTATACCGGCGGCACGACGGTGTCACCAGTCACCAACAGGCGTGTCACCAGTCACCAGCTCAACGGTGTTGAGATGTGCCGTCGGCACGACGGCGTCACCAGTCACCAACAGCCGTGTCACCAATTACCAGCAGCAGTGTCACCAGTCACCAGCAGCGGTGTCACCAGTCACCAGTTCAGCGGCTCCGAGACGGACTGGTGACACAACTGTAACACCCGTCTGCTAGACTTATACCTATACCCCGAATATTCCATCTCGAGCACTCACATTTCCTAGCGTAGCCTTTGCATATCACTTACAGCATTTCGTTTTGGGGAGGTGTCAGCTACGGAGTGCAAAAACGAATTGATTTCGCAGACATGATTGTCACGGGAGCACGTTGCCGAGAACATACCGGTCCCTGGTGTGGCGCAGAGTTGAGCGTCTGGTGGAGAGACGGGATGTGACCAAAGTATTTAAGGTGCTCCACAGCGGCTCGGAACCTCGGATTTTACGTGAAATGTTTGCACCCCGTTCCAAGCTATCGCAGCACGTGACCCATCCGGCCAGTGCCCTTGAGCTGCTGGGAAGCCTGGTTGCATGAACGCAGGGTATTGATGAACGCAGGGCACAGGCGTTCATGCAACCAGGCTTATATGATTATAGGCGTTAACACTGGTCATTGATTCCCGGACGCTGCCTTTTGGAAGTAGTCGCCTCTGATCGTCTCGGTATCCCGACCCATGCCTGTTTTTAAGTCGACTGTGCAGGAGCCGAAGTAATGTGTCTTTTCGTTTTAGCTAATTTACCAGGTAACTCAAGTAACACAGGTGTTCAGACTAAGTAATACAGGTAGTGCCATCGACAGGTATGAATCGACCAGGCTATCTCCGTGGTCAGATTATTGTACAGACCATTATACAAAATCATTGGAATTTAAATCGCAACACAAAATATCCGAAAATAGATGGATTGTCCCCCAACGAGGCTAAACAATGCAACAAAATTTCACTTTTGCCAGTTACGTACCAACATCACATCTACAAAACCAGTGCCATAGGAAACACAATATTTTAATTATGTGAAGTCGTGAGTGGACGTCAGAAAAAAATCAGCATAGATTAACAAGACGGATTTTGTCAGTGTAAAAAATAGCTAGAGTATCTGACAAGATTGCAATTTGGCCAGTTCAGTGACATCAAGATAAATCCTTATCCAGAAACGAGAAGGAGGAATATAGCAAACATTTTCACTCAATTCCCTCTGGATACGTGTGTTCAGATTCCGGCGATTTGCTTTCAGTAGCGTTTCGTGCCATTACGTATTTTTCGGCGTTTATTATATAGGCGCTAAGTAGCATTCAAGAACACGAATGCTGCTTTATGGAGGAAGCTTTGCATGTCCATCTCCGAATCTTCCAGATTTTATGCGGCACTGCGCACAAGCGGCACTGTGTGTGCCGCTTGTAGATTGCAATTGGCGAGTGGTCCTGTGTCAATATCAAGGCGCTCAGTAAAATGTGAGTTATGTACATTAGGCTAGAACAGCTCCGTTGTGACTTCATCCGTATTCACCGGAATGCGTTTGCCTTCCCGTTTTGACTTCCGGCACACGGTTGGCCTTCTCGCTTTGACTTCCGTTCTGCACCATATTGAGATCTCTAGTTAATGGCGGCGTGCAGCCCTATCCTTAAACTTCGAAAAAAGCCCACTGGCATGGCTCTTACTGGTGACATTCCAGGTTGAGCGAGAGCAAGCAACGTTTGGGTGCTGCGGGCCAGCGGCCCGCCGCGCCAGAACATGTACTGCGCCATACATGCCTACAACAGACCAATCACGCTTCGAGTAGAGCAGGATAATGATAATCTGGAAACCGGTAGACTGCGACGACTGTTACGATTCTTGTAGCTAACAGCCGTACAGTCACAGTCTACAGTCTTCGAGGTCGAGCAAGTGGAGCCTCTTGTATTTCCGAAACAACGCCGACCACCGTGCTGTCACTTCCTCTCCTCCATTTCTTCATAAGGGGAAGGCCGTCGAAACACGTATGGCATACCAACTCACGACGCGAGCAAGAGTAATGAAGATAATTCAGGACTATTTAACTGCACACTAATTGCACACATCACACAATCCGTTAGTAACAAAAAGGTTCAATATCCCTAATAGCAAATACAACCTCAGTTCGACACCACTAACTATTGAGTATTAACTTCACCATAAGTGGCGCAACGCATTCATATGTGACGCAGATCAACACTAACCAAGCCCAAAGTAGTTTCTTGCATCAAGACACAACACACTCTCTCCCAAAAAATGGACTAACTCCTCCACGGCGAGTAACGATCAGGCGCTCTACGTAGGGTCGAGATCCTGCGCGGGGTACTAAATAAAATGGCAGGATTAGAAGGAGCTACATGGTCTGGGTTCACAGCTGCACGATGGTACTCGCGCCGACTTCGCGTTGTTTGGGCGTGAATGAATGGCCTGGGAGCACATGGGTCAAAAGCGACATTCCACTAGCCCAGCACTGGCTTTGCTGTAGCCTCCTGTCGATGGCCCCAGCAGATACCAGACGACGGGCGTGTACCATTGACCCGTCGGCCAGTCGGAAACTCACCGTTCCGGTCCTCCGCTCGACTTGAATGGGATCCCCATAATGTATAATTCTCACTTGTGGGACCCTTACTTTCACATACTCACCTTCTTCCCAGGTAGGCAAATGGGTTTCCCTGTTAAACCTTGCCGTATTCTTGTATTGATAACTATTCATATTCTCCCGTACCTCCATGTCGGGAGGCGGAGCAGCAGGCAGGACGTTGACAGGCGTCCTCATTTCACGTCCCCTAAGACGAAAGTAAGGCGATTTTCCTGTCGCCAGATGCGTCGTGGCCCTATAGGCCTGTAAGTAGGCTCGAACATGCTCGACCATTGGTGCTCCCGCTATTCTTGCGCCCCGAATTGCGTCCTTCAGACCCGGTTGAACCTTCCAACCAATCCACACGTCTGTGGGGAGTAGGGTGTACTCCTTATTTGGGTCATCCCACAGCATTTCGCGAAATTCTGAAGTTCTCTCGAACAGAACTGGGGCCCATTATCTGTCTGCAGTCGCCCACAGGCCCCTTATCGGGCGAACACGTGTCCACCAGAACTTGCCGTATCGGTAGGCGCCAGGACCGGCCATTGATCCGATTATGTCAAACTGAAGAATATGCCATGGCGCTGGTGGGAGCGGAATGCGCTGGAGAGGGGTCTTTGCGGCACACAACTTTTCGGATGAGTGGCACACAAAGTACAATCGCGAATCATGCACTCAACTTCCTTGTCCATACTCCGCCACCAGTACTGATCACGAAGGAGCCGCTTCGTGCGAACCAAACCCTGATGCGCTGCGTGTGCCAACCTTATGACACGTACACGGAGTAAAGCAGGTACAACCAACCGGTGACCTTGGAAAATCAAACCTTGAGCCATACTCAGCTCCAGCCGAACCTGTGCGTACGCCACGAGTCTGGTCGGCAGCTGTTAGCGATCTGGCCAAGGAGTGTTATGATAGGTTTGCACCAGCTGCAGATCACTATCCTTAACTGCCTCCCTCATGCACTCGTCAACCGTTACTGCATAAGCTACCGTTCGGAGCAATGCTATTTCGACGTAGTCGCTATTTTCCCACGTGTCGTCTGCGATCGGAATACGCGATAGCCCATCAGATACTACGTTATTAATCGAACGAATGTACTGTACATCAAACGCGTAATCCATTAGCCTAGTCTCCCATCGAGGTATGCGACGTCTAGCTCTTTTTGAATCTTTTTGGCCAAATCTCGTACGGAGTGCCTGATTTTCCGTGCGCAGGATAAATATTCGGCCCCACAAGAAGGTTCGACTGTCCAGACACAACTGAGAGCTTCCTTTTCCACAGTGGAGTATCCACGTTCTGCAGGAGATAGTACTCTGGAAGCATATGCGATGATGCGCTCCTCTCCCCCTTTCATTTGGCTCAAATAGGCACCGCATCCCACGTTACTGGCATCCGCAGTCACCACTGTAGGGAGGGACGGATCAAATAGTGAGAGTGATGGGAGCTCTGTTATGGCCTTTTTCGTTGTTGTCAATGCCTTAGAGGCGGTCTCGGCCCAGGTGAACTCACCCTGCCGCAGAATCTCCCTCAGGGATTCGACCATGGTCGAAAACCATGGAAGGAAACGGGCATGGAAACTGACAGCGCTCAGGAAATATTTCAGCTGTGCAGCACTCTTAGGCGCTGCTGCCTGAACAAGTGCAGCAATCCTGTCTAGACATGCACGGACTGTCCTGTCCCTTATTACTAGTCCCATAAATTTAATCTCCTCAATATCGTACCTGGACTTTTGCTCATTTAGGCGCACCCAGTGTCTTTTGAACCGGGTACGCACTTTCTCCAGTTGATGATCATGGCCAATGCTTTTGATTTGGGATGGATGACTACATCATCTAAGTACACCTCGACGCCCTCGATCTCCTTCAATATATCCATCATAACCTTCTGGAACGCTGGTCCACTAGACGCAAGACCAAAAATACAGGCAGTGTAGCGGAAGAGTCCCTCATGGGTGATGAATGTAGTGAGTTGCCTTGAATCCTGATGCAAGCGCACCTGGTGATATGTGTCTGGGATCTATGACAGAAAACATCCGTGACCATTGTAGCCTGTGCAAAACATCTTCCATACAGGTAATCGGGTGCCCGTCCGCAATGATTGGCCTATTGACTATGACCCCCTGGTCTCGTAGCTCCCTGAGCCTTGCACTTACCTTCTCACGCACTGCAAATTGTACACGTCGTAGAGGTTGGTGCTTTGGGTCCACTGCATGGTTTACCAAAATTTTGTGCTCGTAGCCACGGATTGTAGATTCGGATCCATTGGTAGGCTTAGAGTCAGGCCCCTTGATTTGTGGTAAGGCTGGTTCAGGATCGGTGTCTGGCGACACAGAGGTTATGGCACATACGGCACCATCAACAACATTAACCATGAACATCTTCATCAGGTCTAAACCCATTATAGCTGGTCCACATGGCATCACATAAACACTTGCTGCTTGTCATGAAACATCATGTTCACATTACACTTTCCCAAACCTTGCAGTCTTGTACCCCAAATGCCTGGAATGATTCATCACACTTTTCAAGATCTCTACATTTTGTTGTGCGTGTGTCGCATGTGCGGAGTGCGGGCCGTGGTTTATGGTTATATGGCACCACGGGCGCGCTACCCACTTTCGGCTGTTCGCCCCGGCAGGGCCCAGTCGCGTCAGGGCAAGGCCAGAGGTAACAGCGTGCATAGTCGAGCCGTGGACAGTGAATATATAGAGACCGTGATCTCCCAGTGTATCGCAAGATACAGTAGCCCGTTTCACGACGTCCAATAACCACCGGGATGCAATGTTCATGACTTCGTCTAGTATGAAGGGCATATTATTGAAATATATGTACTTTATCTGTATATATGAGATCTGTCGGAAGTTTTACATATCAAATAATAAAATAAATATAAAACTGAACCAAATTATTCAAATAGCGGCACTAATTTGAAAATAAGCACTTGACCCACAGAACCGACTAGCCAATCTGGGAGCATCTGGCACCATGGCGCGCGATTTGAGAGTTGTCGGATATAATATAAATTTGCCATTGCATTACCAGCAAACATACAATATTGGGCAGGTAGTGGTAGTTCATATCATGCTGACAAGTATTTTTAATCTTACGTTTTATTTCATGGATGTGAATTAGCAGTAGTAGCATAAATGGGAACTTATATCATTTCCAGATAGTGCCATCTTGACGGTCTCGAAAATATTATATTCCCTTCATTTTACAAGCGGACTGTTGACAGCTCAAATTCCGTCTACTACAAATCACCATACGGGGCTCGGCTCTTATATATCGTTTTAGCTTAGTACATAAATACCTACCTGTCAGATAAATACCACCCGTCAGTCAGACTCCAGCCGCCCAGGCACTCGTCGAAGGGATCCCAGCGGCTCCAACACCCGTCGGACAGACTCGCATCTGACGCTGGACAGGTGTCCCGCCTGAGGTCACTACCTGCACGCCGATGTGCAGACATGCCCTGCCCGGACGGCCACGTGTCATCTGTGTCACCGTCACGGCCATTTTCGGGCAAGGTGTCGTCAACGTGGCGCGACATCTGCAACAGCACCAGGGCAGCGCAACAGCTCCAGACAAAGGGACTCGGGCCAGTATCGTGCGATCGTGTCCGACATACGAGTTTACGGCCTGTCGTCCCGCCGCTCTCCCAGGATCAGGCTGTTTATGACCCACCATCATAGTGTCGTCTCAACGCTCTGGACACCCGACACCGGAGCGGAAACTTCCTGCATTGGTGTGGCGCAGGCTGCCGATCTGAACGTCGACATAAGTCGTTTGTCTCCGCCAGCGGACAAGCTGTATGCAGCCGGTGGCAACGAGCTGCAGTGCTATGGGACTGTGCAGTGTGACCTGGCATTGGGTGCAATCACAGCGACAGTAACCGTGCACGCCATACAGGGCCTGGACAACGCCCTACTGTCCTGGCATGACTCCATCGCCCTCGGAATTCTGCTACCGGACTTCCCCACTCAGGTGGCGAGCATCGCCACCGGTGGAACGGACACGGAAGCCGCGGCGCCTAGCGGCAGCACCGTCCGACGAGGCGGGCTGTCACCGCCGCCAGATGGCAGTACCTCTACGAGGACGCGGGAGGAGGCGCCGGCACGACCCCCGCGCCGAAAACAAGTCAGCACGAACCCGACACTGGTGCACAAGTCGGATGATCCAGCTACCTGCTCTGTTCGTGGGCCGCTCCCGACCTGGGACCCAGCTTTTGGGGAGCCTTCCCGGCAGCAACGAGCAGCTCAGCAGTGCGCCTGAATGTCGATCTCACCCGCTTGAACAAGTACGTTCGCCGTGGCGCCCACCCAGTGTGCACACCGCAGGAGGCGGTCTCCACCATCGGTGTCGGGGCGCATTGCTTCACGAAGCTGGACGCCCGATCGGGTTACTTCCAGGTGCCACTAGACCGTCGTGACCAGGACCTCACCTGCTTCATTACGCCGTGGGGCCGGTTCCGAATGCTACGGCTGCCTCAAGGTCTCTCCGCGAGCGGAGACGAATATAACCGGCGAGATGACCAAGCCCTCTCCGCCATCAGTCGTACGTGTAAAATCGTTCACGGCGTTCTGGCACACGACTGCCAGTATGCACAGCACCTGCAACACGTGATCCAAATCTTGGAGCGGTGTGACGCAGTCGGCATCACGCTGCACCCCGGTAAACTGGTGTGGCTAGCCGAGCCGTCGGTTAGCTACTGTGGCTACGATGTAACTGCCGACAGTCGACCAGCGGAAGGTAAAGGCCATCGCTGAGTTCCCCACACCGGCCAAGCTCACAGATCTGCGCAGTTTCATGGGACTCGTGAACCAACTGGATGCCTTCTCGTCTGACACTGCGCTGGCGGCCGGGCCGCTGCGTGACCTGCTGGGGCCCCATGACATATGGGTATGGACCTGAGGCTCACACTCCGGCCTTCGAGGCAGTGAAAAAGACGCTCGTGTCACCCCCAGTGCTCGCGTACTTTGACCCGCGACGACCCACCGCCCTGCAGACTGATGCCTCTCGGTTGCACGGCCTTGGAAACGCCCTTCTCCATTTGTCCAACGTCACAACGAACAGTGGCGGCTGATGCAATGCGGCTCACGATTCCTGTCGGCCACGGAATCACGATTTGCCGTCATCGAGCTGGAGCTCCTCGCTGTGACCTGGGGTGTGCGCAAGTGCCACCTGTTTTTGGCAGGCCCCCCGTCATTCGACGTCCTTACCGACCACCGCCCGCTGGTGCCCATCCTGAACCAGAAATATCTGCCGGAGATCGACAATTCCCGACTGCAGCGCCCCCACATGAAGCTCCTGGCATATAGCTTCACGACACTCTGGCAGTCTGGCAAGCATCACTGCGTCCCAGATGCTCTCTCCCGAGCCCCCGTGGATGACCCTTCACCAGACGATGAGGAAGCTGAAGATGACGTGACTCATCAGCTCCACCGTCTCGTCGTGCGCTCAGTGACCCAGCTGGATCCAGACGGAGCCCGGGTGTCTCCCATCGAGGATGCCACGCTGACCCGCGTCCGCGACGCCGCCCGCGCCGACGCCGAGTACATAGCGTTGTCGAGGCCGTGACAAACGGCTTCCCTGATCAAAGACGTGACCTGCCCACTGTCCTGAGGTCATACTGGGGCGTGCGAGATAGCCTTGCGCGTTGGGACCCACGTGTCCCTTCAGGACCCCTCGACTGGATTATGGGACCGACGAGGCCCTGTCGTAGGTGTAGGCCGACGGCGTGACTTCTTGGTGAAACTCCCCAGTGGTCGCATATATTGGCGCAACCGCCGCTTCCTGCGCCCATTCCGCCCGCTCGTGCCCGTGTACACACCGCCGTGTCCGTCCGCGCCGCCTAGTCAGGCCGCGCCGACCCGTCCACCGCGCACTGTTCGTTTTGCGGACGAATTAACCGACCGACGGTGACCGGCCCCACAGCCACCGACCAGTCCGGTTCCCCGTCGCAGCGGCAGACGCTCTCACCGCCCCGCTCGCCTCCAAATCGACCCCAGGCTTCTCTCTTACGGGTAGCCTTCACGCATTCGCCGGTACGATATGTATGTTGTGAAGCATTGTACGGTAGCCCGAGCTGTGGCGGCAGAGTGTTCGGAGTCGCCACCAACAACCTGACGTCGACATCGACTCCGAGGGGAGGTGGAAATATGTAGTAGTCGTTGAGATAGTCTGGAACCTGACCATGAACTTGGAGGGGAGGTGTTGTGCGTGTGTCGCATGTGCGGAGCGCGGGCCGTGGTTTATGGTTAGTTGGCACCACGGACGCGCGACCCACTTCCAACGGTTCGCCCCGGCAGGGCCCAGTCGCGTCAGGGCAAGGCCAGAGGTAACAGCGTGCATAGTCGAGCCGTGGACAGTGAATATATAGAGACCGTGATCTACCAGTGTATCGCAAAATACAGTAGCCCGTTTCACGACGTCCAATAACCACCGGGATGCAATGTTCATTACTTCGTCTAGTATGAAGGGCATATTATTGAAATATATGTACTTTATCTGTATATATGAAATCTGTCGGAAATTTTACATATCAAATAATAAAATAAATATAAAACTGAACAAAATTATTCAAATAGCGGCACTAATTTGAAAATAAGCACTTGACCCACAGAACCGACTAGCCATTCTGGGAGCATCTGGCACCATGGTGCGCGATGTGAGAGTTGTCGGATATAATATAAATTTGCCATTGCATTACCAGCAAACATACAATATTGGGCAGGAAATGGTAGTTCATATCATGCTGATAAATATTTTTAATCTTACGTTTTATTTCATGGATGTGAATTAGCAGTAGTAGCATAAATGGGAGCTTATATCATTTCCAGATAATGCCATCTTGACAGTCTCGAAAATATTATATTCCCTTCATTTTACAAGCGGACTGTTGACAGCTCAAATGCCGTCTACTACAAATCACCATACGGGGCTCCGCTCTTAGATATCGTTTTAGCTTAGTACATAAATACCTACCTGAATAAGATTCAATGAGCCTGGGATTCGGCAACGGTGGACGCGTGCGTTTCAGATGTGGGTAGCGAGAGTTTTTTTTTAATGAATTCCTTTCAGTGAACGCCTTAATGCTGATGTAAAATGACTATTTAAGGGCGGTGTTGCATCCTGGCTCCCCATACCTTACGGCATATCTACAAAATTACGTGTATCCCCACCCCAAGCTAATGTCAGAAGGGTTTTAATACAACTTACCAGGTACTTCACGAGTAGGGAGGGGCAGCGGGGGCCTCGGGCCTTCCTGGAACCCATCGGTAGAGCTAGTTTAATCCGCGCCGTCTGGGGGGGGGGAGTCGTTGACGACTCCCGAGGGTTTTCCGCGAACAGTGGAAGAATGGAGCGCGGCAGCGCGCCGAAATTTGGCATACCTTTTTCCACATCAATTTGGTATGCTGTGTCAGAATTTTGAAGTCAGGTCATCTAGGGTTAACGAGTTGGTCAAGGTCAAGTGAGGTCACCTCCAAAAAAGTTAAACTTGTCACGCTTTAACGGATAAAGACATTTGAATGAAACATTCAGCGTTTTCTTATCTTTAGGGATGTAGGAAAACGCACCAGATTAATTTAGCATTTTTTCACTTTTTGATTACATATTAGTTTCGTACATTTGTCCATTAGAGGTAAAATAGAAGACTCTGGCTATAGTAAGCTTTTTTTCTGGGAGCAAGTTGACTTCGAACAACATTTATCGGTCCGGTCTACCCACTAGAAAATTAAAATGAAAGAAATATTTAACTCAAAATTTTGAAATTTCAAAAGCAATTTATTTTTTCGGTAGCCAAACATTTCATGGTCCTGGTGGATTTCGCTCTCCTTTTGTGATTCCAAATTATTTCTGCTGCAAATCTCCCTTAAAATTAACTCCCCAGAGCCACAAACATGTCAGTTGTGAAAACCTTTTCGGGGTGGTGTTTGACCCTACTCGTCGAGCGCTTTCCGATGACACCTATTTTGTTTTCGTGCGACTCTTAGTTTGGATATTAGAGTGTGGGGTCCCTCCCCCCTTCCCAGGCGGGGTGTGAGGATCTGATAGGAGAAACTGGACGGGTTAAACAGTTTTCAGATAGCATCTATTGGACGTGCACCCCTCTTCCTCCACTCCTTCCTGTCTGGTCATTGCCCCCCCCAAGAGTAAGTTTTGGCCATGGATATATTTAATGGGAGGTAGGTGGGTGTGGGGGGGCAAGAGTACCCACGAGTGCCATCACATTTTTTTTTCGGCCGGGACCTCGTTGATTGCACACAAGCCCAGGGTGGTCGGCGGTGCCTTGCAGCGGGCCAGGTCAAGCGGCAGCGCCACCAGCCCGGCCGACCAGCCCACCAGGTCGAGCGCAGCCGACGCCCCCGCTGACCAGCTTGCGAGGCCAAGCGCCGACGGAAACTGTCCAGTGAATGCTGGCCTTCGAGCGGAGCGTCGTAGGCACCGGCGTCTGCGTCCCGACGACATGGATAGCCGGATCCTGGGAATTCTGGATCGCATGTACACCAGGGGAGAGGAAGCCTTGGCCCTAGAAAGGCAGAAAGCTGACCTGTTGCGGCAACAAGTGGAGAAGGATCGGCGCCACCTCGTTACCATGGAGCGTCTAGAGGGCCAAATTAAAGCTGTTTGTCACGCCATGATCAACAGACAAGATAATCTTGACTGATAATCCTTACTATTCTTGCTACTCCTTGCTGAGTTTCACAACCGTGTTTTCCGCCTCATGTCATCTGTTTCACCCATCCCGCATTCACGGCACGACATCCCGCATTCACGGGAAGTCAATGTATGTGTACATTTTTACATTCAGTTAGCAAACGACAATTGGCCGCCCGGTGTGGGCGGACAGCGGGACGTCATACCATGGCGGTGGTGATGCACAGCATTGATTACTCGACAAGTTCGCGATTACGTGTTCTCGGTTCGCTAAAATGAGTTAGAAAAAAAAACAAATAGACCTGAACTAGTGGGAAATTGCATGATTACTACTCGCTATTCGGGCTGGATTACAGAATGCACCTACGACCAATCAATTTGAGAGATTGGAAACGCCATATGGCCTAGCAGTAGAATGAGGCATAAAAGAACTCACGGTTGCTCTTCGTTGGGCAGGTTATATCATCAATTCAGCTATACATACGCACTCACGAATGAATTAAGCGAATAAAAACGAACCAATAAATGAAACATAAACGAATACATTGATCTCAAACGAATGAGTCCAAAAGACACAACTTCACAAACTGTCCTTGATATGATCGCGTGTGCCCGCGGCAGCCATACTGTCTTCGGCTGGATGACACCTTGCTGTAGGTGGCTGTTCGCTGGTAGACAGCAGCTCGGCTACGCGCAGTACACCTGCTGGAAAGTCGTCGTAGTACTACTCTACCACGTTGTGTAGAATAGCGGCGGCGAATGCTATCCGCGGAACAAAACGGAAGCTGTGTACGGACGGCTTCGAGACGCGTCGCCACCGACACTTCAGCCGCCCAAACGAGCGCTCCACGACCATCCTAATCACACCAAGCTTGGCGTTGAACGCGTGCCTTGCTGCACGGTCGGGCTGGTCCTCTCGGCAACTTGGGTACGCCTTCAGGAGCCAGGGCGTGAGCGGGTACGCTGCGTCGCCAGTCAGCATGAGCGGCAGCTGCCTGCCGTTGACCTCCACAGTGCCCTACCAAGATAATTTCGCATTAACAATAATTATGTGGCATTGATGTAGGAGTTGTACTCGAGCGCCCTCGATGGGAATGCTTTCAGTCAGCGTGGTGCTGAATGAAAAGTATGGCGAGGGGCTTGTCCACCCCCGCCCCCACCCCACCCCATTCCCATACACACACTAACTACGGCCATGCCAAATTGTGTTTCGGCTCTCCCGGAACATCACTCACTCAAGCGGCATGTTGAAGAATTGAAAAAAAACATGCATAAATGTAACCAATAAATAATTGTATGTTAATAAAACAGATGTTGGCAGACATTGGGCACTACCACATGTTCCCTACCACCTCCACAGTCAAATGGATTTAATATGCTTTGAGCAAATTATGATTCACATTTGTTTTCTTCGGGGCAAATAATGGCATCAGTTTCTCAGAAATCAAGAGGAAAGGTGGCAATAGCAAGAGACTGATGTATAAGAGGGTGATGAATAATATATGCACACAAGGCAGCACTGCCTTATTCCTCTTCATTTATACTTTATTTATTCCTCTTTATACAAATGTATAAGTACAAATGGTCATTAGTAAACCTGTATGATAGATAGACACCCTTTGACTCGTTTTGACATACCTTAAGTTAGGGGTAGAGAGGGGGTATCTGAACATGTTCTGTTTTCCGAACACCTACTTTTGGGTGTCACCTGCAGCATGTCCAGTGCATAAATAACAAAAAGATGGTGGTATTTATAAATGGTGCAACTGTCTATCAAAATATGAAGGCCTGATCACATAGTTCTACAGATTCTTTGTATATGGAGCTAGCAAATTTCATAGGCACCATTTAGGCTTCCAAGAGCAGTTGGTTTAAGGAAACCATAAGGAAGTCTCAATATGTTTTCCAATTACACCAACATTTTTAGTGGCTACTAATAGCTTGTACCACAACAGCTATAGCTACAACAGGTAATCCTGCACCACATTTGTGTTCAGAACACAGCACACCACTACAAAATAATTGTTTTAAAGTTGCTCTTTGCAAGTGGTTAGAGGATTTTTATTGAAAGAAATTGCTTGAATATGGATAGCCTGTTCATTTTTGTGTTCAGTAAATGAAGTACAATGACTGGCTCAGCCATACAGATGCAGCAGTAGAGCTATTTCAATTTCTTGCATGCCTTAAATGTTCAGGTTGGTTGGTTATTGGGTGTCAAGGGTGCTTTGACTGTTTTGGTCATGCAGCACCCATCCCTTGCCTTAAGTGTCCAGAAACCCCCATCTTCCCCTATGCAGACACACCATAAAAGCAAAAGTCTGTAAAACTGAATTAGTTTGTACATTGTTCGAAAGAAAAAATATATTGTTTTCGTTCAATATTTCATCCCTCTAGGCATCTAATACTCAAATAACTTGCATACACCAGCACAAGCATTTCTTTAATTGCACATAAGAACAGAAGCCAGTCGCAACATACCTGCCATATCATGGTTGTCATCATACCCACTTGCTGCTCATAAGAGCCATCATATACTTTCTTAAAACTAGTGCATTCCCTTCAACATATGCAGTTCAGTTGTTAAATCGACTTATCAATCACTATACACGGCAGGAAAACAATTGAATTCTTGTTCAATGGGAGCTGTTACAATTAAGAAAACCCAGTTCAATACCAGTTTAAATAATGCAAATACCAAAAGAAAACGAAGGAGTGGAATGACACTCAGCACCAACTTAAACACTAAACCATAATATTTTTGTTGAAATACTGATACAAAAGGTACTTTGTGCATTTGGGTATCGTGGTGCACTGTTTTGCCCCATATTTCCTAACTTGTAGGGGGGGGGGGGGCACCAATTGAACCCTGCCATTGAACATCATACTTGAAAGAAAGAACAAATAATTAACTGTTCACCACAACAGCACCCTAAGACCGAAATATGCCCAAAATATGCGCATCTGAGACTGACTTACTTACTGTTAGCTTACTTACCATATTTCAGCCGTAAATGATGCAATCAGAGCACAAACGGTGGCGTCATTTTTTGAAACCTCGATTATGATTCGTCATATCAATTATACAGAGCCAACACTTACTGCAGTTGGAGATGGTTGGCGATATAGATCAGAGCGGTCAACTGACCGGAAAACTTGGCATTTGAAGACCGCTGAATTCGGCAGTCAGCTGTTGTCATCGAGTTTACTTCGATGTCAGGCTCGCTCGGTCTGACTTCCAGATTTCCGACTAGATGACTTCCCAGGAGCGGAGGTAGGTATATATTTTCAGGGTTTGTGTATAAACAAGCTATTGCTAGTCCAAACACTTGTGATATTAAGTAACTGGAGGTCCTCTGGCTGTTTATTAATATATTAACGTGGTCCAATCTCCAGTTTGAAAGTTCTCAGATCAACGTAAGTAGCATAGTCTGACATCGCCATTGGGATGTCATGACGATTACTTCCCGCTAGTGCACGCGTGAAACCGCCTAGTGAGGACTAAGCGTGCATTACCACACCTTTCACATAACCCTCAGGCACGAGCAATTTGGGAGATCCTGTGTTCACCACCAACTTACGTTTGCTACCATTTATAGTGACAGTCACCTGCAGTTTGTCTCTTGCTACCTGCTGGACTATGTTAGTGACGACACGCACACCCGCTGGTGAGAACCCACCAGGACACCAGCACTGACAAAATGGTTCAGTCTACCACACTTGTGGCACTTAATGCCACGTGCAGGACAGACAGAAGAATTTGCCAAATGGGGTCCTCCACAGCAAAAACACCTCTGCACTGATCTACTGACACCTGACCTATGTGCAGATTTGGGCGCTCCCATCCTTGTTGCACTTAGAAGAGCTCCAGAGTTACCAGCTGGTGACCTGACAGTGCCTGAATTAAATGTGGGGTCGGGTTGGGGCGGGGGACGCTGTCTCCCATATCCTGCCCAAGAACGTGGCAGGGTTCGGTCACGTATAGCATGGACTCCACTCAGGCCACAGTCTGAGCTACTGGCCATCAGTTGGGCTTCACGTTCTGCTGTTTCCACATTATCTGCCAATGCCAAAGTTTTCTCAAGGGTGAGCTCTAGGGGCGGTCCGTGCCACCCAAATGAGGTGAGGCAGAAACAAATCGCGGGATTTCGACCAGTATTTCTGATAAGTACGGTTTATTATTTTCTGTTAAGATATTTTATGTTAAGATGAACAAGTTAACTTGGCGCTGCAAGGTGTAAAACCCATCACCATCGTTCCGAAGTCAGTGGATTTTAACCCTCTCCTTCGTGTTCAAATGCTTGCGAAATTGCCGGAAAGATTTCATGTATAAAATGGCGGGAAATAAAATCGTATATTCGTATGTCATTGAGGTTTTCATATATTTCCATTTCATAACCCGAAATGGGGAGAGCAGCATAAGTCAGATTAGCCCGGCGGAGGCCGGGCGGTCTGACCTAGTTAATTCTATAAGTATTTCCCTGTGGTACAATTTGCGGGCACACCATTAGCGCACCGGACATGGCACCGATCGAATCGACTCCACCGTGTGCGTGTTAATAGCGTGTTGTCCATGCTCTCAAGTGTACATTGAGCACGTGGCACGTTATTGAATTTTCTTTAAAAAAAACCCGTTGACTTCACATGGCGATTGCAATTTCTGTCGACTGTCGGACGGCCCGAATCACAGCAGTATAGCAGGCGAACCAATGCACCGATTGGCATGAAACCAATGTCACGCTATACCCGCATCTATGCGCCACAGAAATGGTGCAAAAAATTACATCGCACATGGCACGTGCACACGTGGGGCGCGTGAAGGTCCAAGGTGGCATATTTTCCCCATTTTTAACGATTGGGTCTGCCGCTGCCAAACGGCTCGAGTCGGAACGACAGCAATGCCACCATCACCCGGCTCTGTGTACCGGCTACATTTGCCAAATTGGCACATGGCACCTACCGTACAAACACAGTCGTCAATGAATGCCGATTGGCACGTGTCGCATGCACGTGGAATCGGCTTAGATTTACACGCATTAGCCCCCATGTAAGGCGGGATTTGCCACTCAAATGTGACACACAAATTGTAGTCGCATCTCTTCTGACGCCCACACTGTCTTTGCACTTTCTCCAACTCAAATACTCCGGCCACAATCGCCGATACCCTGAACCATTGCGGAAGCGGCCTTTTCGGACGTGAAATTGCGCTTGAACATGGGAAAATTTCCAGTTTGAGGGCCATTCCTTAAGCATTGGAGATATTGGGTCACTCTGGACACCACCCCGTGCCCAAATCCCACCAGGTAAGGCCAGTTCCACTCGCCGGATAATCACTCCTCCAGGGCGATTCCCCTGTGCAGAGAAGCCGACAAGTTTCCCTTTCGCTTTCAGTTTCAAGTTTCAGTTTTGCTACGTTGCGAGAAAAACGAAATTCTAACCACCGAAAAATTCTCCTCCCCACACTTTACTTCAGTTGGGTCGGCGTTTATAGTGCATCGGCCAGGAGCCGCCGTGGCGAATGGACTTTATAATCGAAGGTTCCGTGTTGACTGCAGTCGTCAATGAATGCCGATTTGCACGTGTCGCAGGTACGTAGAATCGGCTCCGATTTACACGCCATTAATCCCCATGTAAGGCGGGATTTTCAACCCAAATGTGACACACACTTGTAGCCGCATCCCTTCTGACTGACTGACGGACTGATTGACTGACTGACTGACTGACTGATATAATGACTGACTGACTGAATGATTGACGGACTGGCTGACTGACAGCCTTCCTAGTTGACGGAATGATTGGCTGACTGACTGATTGACGGAATGACAGACTGATGAACTGACTGACGGACAAGCTGGGTGACTGAAGGACTGACTGACGGACTGACTGAAGGACTGACTGAAGGATTGACTGACTGAAAAACTGACTGACTGACTGATTGAAGGGCTGACTGATCGAAGAACTGACTGAATGAGTGACTGAACAACTAACTGACGGACTGATTGACTGACTGACTGATGGATGGACTGACTGACTGACGGACTTGCTGACGGTTTGACGGACTGACGGACTGACTGGCGGAATGATTGACGGTCTGACTGACGGTCTGACTGACGGTCTGACTGATGGTGCGACTGACTGACGTATGGAATGACAGACTGACTGACCGAATGAGGGACTGACGGACTGACGAACTGACTAACCGTCTGACTGACGCACTGACTGACACTGACTGACGGATTGACTGACTGACTGACTGACAGACGGACTGACTGACTGACTGACGGAATGACAGACGAACAAACAGACAGCCTGACAGACAAACTGACTGACAGACAGACTGACTGACTGTCTGCCTGAGTGACGGACGGAATGGCTGACTGACTAACTGACTGACTAAATGGATGACTGACTGCCTCACTGACCGATGGTATTCATCATTCACCAAGGTGGTGCTGAGAAGGTGTAGTAGAGGGGTTATATCAGGGTATGTATGTTCACTCCATACATGCCACGTGAATTAGCATAATTTGGCGACTTCGTACCACTATGCGTGGTTAATAAAGTACCTACCTCCCCCTCGCCACCAAACCAACGCCACCCTGTAGCTGCGTCCTTGTGTCACACAAACAATGCAAACATTTCCATTGCACGTGGCACGTGCACACGTGGAGCGCGTGAAAGTCCAAGGTGGCATATTTTACCCGTTTTTCATGATCGGCACTGCCGCTGCCAAACGGCTCGAGTCGGAAGGACGGCAATGCTTCCACCACTCGGCTCCATGTGCCGGCTACATTTTGCCCAGTTGGCACATGGCACCTGCCGTGCAAACTGCAGTCGCCAATGAATGCCGATTGGCACGTGTTGCATGCACGTGGAATCGGCTCGGATTTACACCCCATTAACCCCCACGCAGAGCCAGATTTTCCACTCAAATGTGACACACACTGACTCAAATGTACTGACTGACTGACTGACTGACTGACGGTCTGACTGATTGACTGACTTATTGACTGACTGACTGACTGACTGACTGACTGACTATTAGGTTACACTAGGTTAGGTTAGGTTAGGTCATGCTAGTTTCAATGATTGACGGACGGACAAACTGACTGACGCACTGACTGACGGTCTGACTAAATGACGGGCTGGCTGACTGACGGTCTCACTGACTGATGGACTGAATAACTGACCGACGAAATGAAAGACTGAATGCCTAACTGATAGACTGACTAACCGAATGATTGAATGAATAACTGAATGACTGATTGACTGACTGACTAACTGACTGACTAACTGACTGAGTACAGCTGGGAGGAACCGGTATGGTAATTGGTTCTGGGGACGTGGCACGCGATACATAATCCTTTTCTGTAGTGAAAGTCAGTTGATTGAGTGACAAAAATTGTTTCATTTCCTCGTGCCCAGTTTCTGCTATATTCTGGGAAAGATGAAGTGAATTTATATTGTCAAGAGCTCGCGAAGCGGACAGTATAGACCAGATAAGCCCGGCGGAGACCGGGCGTTCTGACATAGTCAGGCCGACGGCCGACATGTAATAAATACTGTGAGAAATTTTATGTGATACCATTTGCGGGCGCACCATTACGCGTAGGGCACGGGAAGTCGTACTTATCGAATCATCTCCACGGTGTGCGTGTCATTGGCCTATTTCCCATGTTCTCAAATGTGCATTGAGCACGTGGCACGTGATTGAATTTTCTAAAAAAAACTCCATTAACTTAACATGGCGATTGCTATTTATGTCGTCTGTTGGACGGCCGAATCAGAGCAGTACAGCTGCCGAACCAATGCACCGATCGCCATGCAACTAACGCCACGCTGTAGCCGCATCTATGCGCCACATGCGCAGTGGAAAAATTGTATTGCTCGTGACACGTGCACACGTGGGACGCATGAAAGTCCAAGGTGGCATATTTTCGTCGCTTTTCACGATTGGGTCCGCCGCTGCCAAATGGCTGGGGTTGGAACGGCGGCAATGTTTCCATCACCCGGCTGCATGTACCGGCTACATATGCCTAATTGGTACATGGCACCTGCCGTACAAACTGTAGTCGTCAATGAATGCCGATTGGCACGTGTCGCAAAGCGTGGAATGGGCTCCGATTTACACGCCATTAACACCATGTAAGGCGAGATTTTCCACTCAAATGTGACACACATCTGTAGCCACATCTCTTCTGATGCCCACGCTATACTTGCACTTTCTCCAACGCAAATACTCCGGCCGCAATCGCCGATGCCCTGAACCATTGCAAAACATCTTTTTCGGGCGTCAACTTGCGCTTCAACATGGGAAATTTTGAGTTCGAGGGCGCTTCTTGAACATAGGAGATTTTGGGGCACCATGGACACCACCCCGTGCCCTAATCCCACCAGGTGTCCTCAGTTCTACTCGCCGGAGAATCACACCCTTCAGGGAGATTCTCCTGTGTAGAGAAGCCGACAAGTTTCCCCTGTTTTGCTACGTTGCGAGAAAAACGAATTTCTAACTACCGATAAATCCTCTTCCCCGCACATTACTTCAGTTGGGTGGGCTTTTACAGCGCTGTCGCCAGCGGCCGCCGTGGCATCTCGCAATGTTGCTACACTTTTATAGAAAGGAGGGTCGGATCGGAGAAATGTCGTATGGAATAAGATAAATAAGATAAATAAATAAGATCGGAAATGTCGTGTGGAAATCACGGACGTTTCGCTGGAGCGCCTACGGGACTGAGCATTTGTCCAGCCCATGTGACGTCACCGATTCCCAAACAGTTTTGGAAGGCCCTGGCCTACCCTGCGTTTGTTATGAAACGAAAACTAACTATATGGCGATATGTGCGAGAGGCTAGCCTCTGCCGACCGGTGATAGAGCCGTTTGGAAGCTAAGATGTAAATGATGCAAATGTAAATGAACTTCAAGTTTCACCATAATTATGAGTCACCACTGCATATTTGTTTCCCGTTTTTAAGTTTGCTATTTTCCAGTGGATGAAAGCATCATTTTACGAAAATAACATACACAAATACTTCCCAGATCTACTCAGGTGAGGCACTTCCTTAGTGCCTTATATGGGCCGACCGCCCCTGGTGAGCTATGGTTCTGGTAGCAGTCTTTGACGAAAGCGGTCACTGGTGGTCTTTTCAATAACTTGATCACGTATGAACTCTTCAAGTCTCTCATCATAGAGACAGGTAGTTCCCAGTTGCCGAAGTGCAGTTACCCATTGGGCTGTAGTTTCCCTTGGGTGTTGCGTTTTCGCCTTGAACTTGTATCTTTCTGCCACTACGTCAGTCTTGGGCACAAAGAAATTGGCACAAAGTCGGCCTAGAAGTTCCGGCCCGGCTTCATCCTCCTACTTAATTTGAGGAGGCAGCGAATAGAACACTCTCTGCCCCTCTGCTCCGAGACAGTGTAGTAGTATGGCCTTCTGTCTTTTCTCCGTGAATGCATTGCCTCCAATAGCCAGTAAGTAATTGTAAAAAACTGAATCCATGTGGTCCATAGTATAGGCAGCGTACTTGCTGCAACGAGAAATGGTGGCGGCCCTTGGCTGACGTCCATTGCAATTATTCAGCCGTAAAAGAAGTAAAGTAAGCGTACATAAATTATCCTGGTCGCCAATTTGTTACGACTCTCGTAGTTAACAGCCGCATTGTCACGGTCTATGGTCTTCGAGGTCGAGCAAGCGGAGCCTCTTGTATTTTCCAGAAAAAACGCCGATCACAATGATCTCACTTCCTCTCCTCCATTTCCTCATAAAGGGAAGCCCGTCAAAAGACTTTAAAAAAAAATGTAATCCGAGTTGTTGCTGGGGTGGCTTGAGGAACCAGGGTTCTATTGTTAAGCAGAGCTTGTTGCGTGAACCCTGGCCCAACCACCCGATCCATGAACTACAGTTCAACGACACAGTTTAGACCGAAAGTTTACCGTGCCGCCAATGCACCGACACGGCAGCCCGGTAGCTCGCCCCAGGCCTTCTCGGGCCAGCTGTCAACTGGCACTCCCGGCCGAGGGCTAAATGCGAGCGCGCGAAGCGACTCGAACCCCGTATTGCCAGTCCAGGGGGGACCAGTGCAGGCCAGCGCTCTAACCAACTAAGCTACCGGGGCGGCAAATTGGTACTGCATACAAACTCACGACACGAGCAACAGTAATGACGATAATTCAGGGCCATTTAACTGCACACTATTTGCACACCTCACACAATCACTTCGTAACAAAAAGTTTCAATATATCTAATAGCAAATACATCCTCAGTTCGGCACCACTAGCTGTTGAGTATTAACTTCACCATAAGTGGTGCAACGCATTCATATGCGACGCAGATCAACACTAACCAAGCCCAAAGTAGTTTCTTGGATCACGACACAACAACGACACTGGAGACTGGCCGATGCCCGTCATCATGATACCCCTGGTCAATATGGTGCAAACGGCTGTTTGCATACGTCAAATAAAACATGAACCGTATCCAGACCAAGTTGACAGTGCAGCCGTCAACACCGCCAATGCGGCCTTTGGCCAACCAGAGATCGAAATGTGATGTCATGCTCGACAATATAACGGTCGCCTAAAACTTGCTCCCCTGGCCCAAGGCTGTATTGACAGCAGCCCCTTCAAATAGGTCTGAACCTGGCACTGAAGCTTTGCACAACTGCTTCGATCTACACCATGTTTTAGTATCAACAAAGCTACCATTTTCTGAGATATCAGACGGAGTGAAGGAATAATTCCATATGAAGGAGCGTTTCTAGCATATCAAGCTGCACCATACGTTTCCCATGCATAAGTGTTGGACCATACTCTGGACAACTATTGGGGGAATAGATCCCAGAATCTAACGATTGAGGGAATGTATCTCCCCTCCCCCACCCCTTGTGGCAGATTCCATGCCTATGACATACTTATGTTGAACGGTGTGTCGGTAACATGCACGTGAGGTGCACACGAGCTGGCTGTATGCAGTTGGCAGTTCAGCAGATCGATCCGTGAAGGGCATCACGCTTCGTCACGTCTATGAGCCAATGTGTGGCACGCCAGCTCGCTACGCCGACTCACCACACATGAGCCGAGTCCACTGAACGAACGCGGCTGAAGTGACTCCAACTGACGAGCCCAGGGATCCACGCGTGGTGGGGCTGAAGTGACTCCATCTGACAAGCTGGGGCATCCACGCGAGGTGGGGCTGAAGTGACTCCAACTGACGAGCTGGTGCATCCACGCGTGGTGGGGCTGAAGTGACTCCAACGGACAAGCTGGGGCATCCACGCGAGGTGACGCTGGACAGGTGGTGCGCACTCTGCCGCCCGCGCAAAAACTCGCCCGTCCTTCACTGCGTCGACGCGCATAAAAAGCGTTAGAAGGTCGGCCGCTGTCCGTCAGTCGGGGTGGCGAACTCCCGACGGACTGACAAGAAAAAAACTCGCTGGCAGAACACGTTTTCGCATCACTTGGCAGCGTAAATGTCAAGGGGAAGCCTTTCCGTTCGGGTAGCACAACGGCCAGGTGCATCGCCAGGTGCAAGGTGCAAGTGCCGGTGCGAGGGAGGGGAGAAGAAGGAGTAGGTGCAGTGCGTTAAGGCCGCCACTGAGTGACTGCTGCGGCCGCCACACGGCTGCTGGTCTAGATGATGACTGCCTAATGATGAGCTTCTAGCGCCCCAGAACGAGCAGGGTGCTAAAGTTTTCAGTGAGATTAATAAAAAGGATGAAAAATGTATGACCGTCAAGGACCAACTCAAATTTGCTCCACATTAGTTGGGGCTCTAGTCAGGAACCAGAAACTTTTAAAATATGCCATCAGCAAATCAAAGGTCATGTTCGATGAGCACGCAAGTTGGAAGACAAGCTGAATCAAAAGGAGCAAGGCAATATATTTGAATTTGAATTCACTATGAAGATGTTAGACCGGGTGAACCACAGAACCAAAGCTCTTTCGCAAAGTTTTGAGAGTTGTGCTAAGTCGTTTCCTGGAGCTAGACATCAGTGGAGCTAAACATCAGGTTGTTTGCGAAGGCCTGGGGTGAGACGTCCCGAGAGATGACATTCTGTCAGACGGGGATGGGTGCTCTGAATCACATGGAATATACGGTATGATATATATGGTATGTCATACGCAATATTAACTTGTGGAAATGTGTATTTTTCGTCTGAGAACCGAAGTCGTGAACCTGGTACAGACCTATGAAGCAGAATCAGCGAGCCGACTTCTCCAGGGCAACAATGCAGTGATCGCAATACGCCCGGGCGTGAAGCACCGCAATACATGCTGATTGCTGACTTTATTGAGCTAGAAGTTCATCACCAACACATTATTCGTAAATATTCCAGCATAAAGATGAACACATAGTGTGACTTCGGCCGTATTCTTACGATGTGCTGCAACGAACCCACCTCGTAAGAAGTACTTATCTACCCGCATTTCTAACTGGGTTTTCAGTGACTACGTTACCGCTTCCATCTACCTTTCTGGATCCCTACTAGACCTAGTCATGTGGAACGATAATCGTCTTGTCGAGCGCTTCAGCACCAGGTTTGACTATTTTCGCACACATTGTGCGTGTTTTCTATGACTTATCTATGACAATCCTGTATGTGACGAGCAACAGTGTATATCAGATGTTTACACCACGCTGACCAAATGACACTGGAAGCCGACCTTGCCAGAGGCTATCGGCGCCATGTGCCTGACTCCACTGCCACCACTTAAAAGGGGACCGACTTTCTCGGCGTCTTGAGACCCACATTCGACCGATGCGCGTCGCTCAGATCAAACCGCGACGATCCGAAACACTAGCGCCCCTGCGATCACTGAGCAAACTAAATGTTCGTTGTCCCGCCGTCACATGGTTCTCGCAACTGGCGGCCACCGGCGTGGTGTATATTGGGAAGTTGCTCCGAGCTGTGCGATCAGCGATACGTGATACCCGTGGGGCGAACTTCAGTGGCGTATGCAGGAGGGTGGGGAGGGGATAATTCGTGATGAAAACTGACCAAGTGGTAAAAGGGTGTTGGAATGCTCTCAAACATTTCGCCGAGTGAACACGACAGTTTTTCTATCGTTGGTGTGGGACACTGCGTTGATGCTGATCTTGGAGATCGGGATCACGCACATACCATGTCATTTGAGTTGGCACGTGCGCCTTTATCCCCTCTCACTCTTGTTGAGCAGCGTATTATTGTGCTCAGTGCACGCGGCTCATCGACTTTTGGATACGATACAATCTATGAACGCACACTGCAGCTTTGTTTCGACACTTCGATACTTTCTTCCCATCGATCTAATCAACTCGTCTGTTAGGTGGTTCGTTATTTGCTCTTTTGGGCTCATTGACTTAATTGGTCATCCAGCGCACATACTCGTCTCTGTTGAATGTCCATGCTCTTGGCTGGCTTCGCATGTGCATCTGATCAGATATCACACTCTCTACCTTGTAGTAATTACGACGGGTTACACACATTCTACGTTGTCTACGAAGGACGTAGTTACAACGGGCTACACAAATTCCGCTTGGTCCACAAAGGACGTCATTACGACGGGTGGCACACACAGTCGCGTAGCCGATCCGTGCGCCATTCCAGAAACACAAACAGCGACACACTGCGAGCGGCGCGGCTGCCGGTGTCCAGATCGCGGGCAGAGATATCACCAGATGGGCCGATGGCCCTGTTTGTGCAGGGTGCCCAGATCGCGTGCCGAGATATCACCAGATGGGCCGATGGCCCTGTTTGTGCAGGGTGCCCAGATCGCGGGCCGAGACATCACCAGATGGGCCGACGGCCCTGTTTGTGCAGGGTGCCCAGATCGCGGGCCGAGGTATCACCAGGTGGGCCGACGGCCCTGTTTGTGCAGGGTGCCCAGATCGCGGGCCGAGATATCACCAGATGGGCCGATGGCCCTGTTTGTGCAGGGTGCCCAGATCGCGGGCCGAGGTATCACCAGGTGGGCCGACGGCCCTGTTTGTGCAGGGTGCCCAGATCGCGGGCCGAGACATCACCAGGTGGGCCGACGGCCCTGTTTGTGCAGGGTGCCCAGATCGCGGGCCGAGGTATCACCAGATGGGCCGACGGCCCTGTTTGTGCAGGGTGCACGGATCGCAGCCATACAGTGGACTGTCCGCCGCAGTGAGCTCGCCGCTGGCCCACCAGCTCGTCGCCCCTCTGCAGCGCCGCCTGCCTGACGAAGCTGCAGCCGCATGGCGGCTCGTGGAACCACTAGGTGGTGGCTCTGCAGCTCGTAGCAGCTAGTGTGCGGGTAGCACTAGGTAGCAGTGGCATGTGTTCGTAGTTGAACTCGTTATATGTCGCGAGAATGCATGCATATGTTGCGAGTACATTTTATCCCTTTTTCATTGTATTCCTAACCTAACCTAACCAAACCCAACCTAACCTAACCCAACCTAACCTATCTTAACCTAACCTTCCTCTACTTGGCGATTTGCTAGAATGCCCACAAGCTTATTGTGGATTGCAATAAAGCATGTCCATTAGTGTCTAAGTAAACGCACCATCCAAGTCGAGTCGTATTGATGACAGAGAGGGCAGTGGGAGTGAGGGGTAGCTTCCCCCAAATTTGTACATGTTAGCATCAACCGTATTGAGTAGCATGGCAAACAATACATATAAAATGAGTGTTTGCTCAGTGACCAAACAAGGTTCCGCCGGCCTGGACTGGATAATTGCACTGTAAGCCACTATCTGGCCCTGTGCTGCCTGCAGTGACTGAACTATGAGCACCTCTGAACACCTCTGAGCTCCTCTGAGTTCCTCTGAGTTTCTCCAGGCACGACCTGATCAGGTAGCTCTGATCTATCCGCAATGGGCAAGGGATCGGGGCGGGGCGATGGGTAATGGACAGTGGCAGAGGTCAGAGAGTGCAAGGCTCTCCTCCGCTCCCTTCGCCACGTTCTGGTTGCCCGAACTGGGCCTCACAACGAGACCATGTCTGGTCTCGGTGAGAGATTGCAGCTGGGCCTATACGACATCGAGCTGGCTTCACAGCAAGAATACGCTGAGTCTCGATGCGAGATGGTAGCTGGACTTATACGGGATGCACGATCAGTCTGGGCGCACAGCGAGGACATGCTGGGTCTCGGTGAGAGACGGCAGCTGGGCCTATACAAGATCAGCCTGGGAAGTGGACGAATTACGAGTATGCAGTGGAGATCAGTCTGGGAGATGGACTAACCAGGAGTGTGCGGTGGAGATCAGTGGGTGCAATAACGTGTACAACGTTGCTGCCCATATTTTGGCACTGCGAATAACGTTCCGTCTCCTATGCGCATGACGTTATCGGTAGCAACATGTCGGCTGAGAAGTCACTGATCTGAGCCTGTCTACAAGGAAGATTTTAGCGGCGAAATACTTGGCCTAAAGCATGACCCCAATGTTAAATTTGTATTAGATGTGTCACCATACTCTCTCATGGAAGTCTCATACAATCTGTTTCACCTTTGATTTGCTCTGGAATGCGCATAATTTCATCATTGTTTCCACCCAATGCATGCTATGTGACCAGTGTTCGGGCTTACAGAGGATATCTGACAGTGGTCACGATGTCAGAGAATGCACCGCGCACGCACTGTATACATAGGCAGCCCCCCTGCTGCCCTTCCGCACCGTACCGCTGCACCCACTGTCTGGGGTCGTGCCGGTCACGCAGCAATGGGTCAGTGGACACAGGCGGCTGCAATCCGGCTAATTTCCGTTGGCCACATTCCCGGTCTGAACGTACAGAGTCGTGATGTCACTAGTGCACAACGGTAGGCCGTTTGCAGACCGTCGGCAGACCAGGTGCGTCGGACTTGGCGGTTGCAGCAGCTTGGCTTGGTTGTAGCACCGCCTAGGTTCGGATCAGTTCAGGTTACCACCACGGTTGGAATAGAGTATGTGGTGATGTCACTTCGAGGTCAATCGGTTGAATCCAAGTGAAAGGCAAGCCCACGTACAGAGTAGGTACTTACATGCGGTGCCCTCCCACCTGTGTATCCATTCAGTTCAGATCGGGAATTGCCATTCAAGGCGGAATCGCAACCCAGATTGACCGTGAGTGTCATTGGAATGTCATTGGAAGGTGTCTCTTTTTGCGGCAGGTGGTGACATTGTTACATTTGTCGCAAAGCGCTCATCGGCAGTTGCTCTTCGTTGAAGGGCGCATACATTTTACAAATGAAAAAAAAACCTTGAACCAGTGAGAAAGAACACTAAGCTATGCTTCAACCGAACGTTGAAGCATGCCATTTTGCATGCAGATGGTCGGGATCATACTATAAAGAGCTGTTCAAGCAAGGGGCGTCGCCACCGGAGGGGGGCAGCGGGGGCAATTGCCCCTCCCCCCTGCCGTGAGACTGGGGACGCCGCCCCTCGAAATTTGAGGAGGCCCCCAGGACGAAAAGGAGGCCCCCAGGACGAAAAAGAAACCCCCAGGACGAAAAAGAGGCCCTCAGGACGAAAAAGAGGCCCCAGGACGAAAAGAAGGTACCTCAGGACGAAAAGGAGGCCCCAGGACGAAAAGGAGGCCCTCCAGGACGAAAAGGAGGCCATCAGGACGACAAAGAGGACCCCAGGACGAAAAGAAGGCACCTCAGGACGAAAAGGAGGACCCTAGGACGAAAAGGATGCCCCCAGAATGGAAAGGAAGCCGCCAGGACGAAAAGGAGACCCACCATGACGAAAAGGAGGCCCTCCAGGACGAAAAGGATCCCCTCCAGGACGAAAGGAGTCCCTCCAGGACGAAAAGGAAGCCCTCCAGGACGAAAAGGAGGACCTCCAGGACGAAAAAGAGGCCCCTCATGACGAAAATGAGGCCCCCAGAACGAAAAGGAGGCCCTCCAGGACGAAAAGGAGGACCTCATGACGAAAAGGAGGCCCCAGGACGAAAAGGAGGCCCCCATGGTGAAAGGAGGCCCCGAAGACGAAAAACAGACCTCCAGGGCGAACAGGAGGACCAACAGGACGAAAAGGATGCCCTCCAGGACGAAAAGGAGGCCCTCAGGGCGAAAAAGAGGCTCCCAGGACGAGAAGGATGCCACAGGACGAACAGGAGCCCCCCGGGACGAAAATGAGACTCCCAGGACGAACCGAAGGTCCCAGGATGAAATGGACGCCCCCAAGACAAAAAGAGATTCTGGAAATTAGGGGCCTCCAGGAGGAGGCTCATAATTCGAAAAAGAAGTCACCTAGGGAAGGGGAGGATGCCCCAGAACTCAAGAGAGCGCCAAAAATTAGCACGGGGGCCCTAAACATTGCAAAGGAGTCTCAATACGGGAAGGGAGGCCCAATAAAATGAGAGGAGGCCCTGAGCCGGAAAAGAAAGCCAGTGGATATGAAATGAGGTTTCGGAGCAGGGACGTCGCTACCGGGGTGGGGGCAGCGGGGGGCAATCGTCTCCACCCCTTGCCTTGCGACTTGGGGGTGGGGGGGGGCGCCCCCTGTAATTTGAGGAGACCACTATCTGGAAAGGCATAAAACAAAAAGGTGAGCATGGAGCCCAACGGGACAGAAGATGATGCTGTCAAGGTGGATCCAAGATTGATAACGAGGCCCCCAGGAAATATAATCAGGTTCCTATAAGAGACATAAAACAGAGATTGTGAGGAGGTCCCCAGGATGAAAAGGAGAACCCCCACCCCCAGGACGAAAAAGAGACCTCTAGGACGAAAAGGATGCCACTGAGACGGGCAAGAAGCCACCCAGGGTTACACGAGAAGGCTTCCGATGTGTCCCAAGATATTCTTAATTTGGAAAACGAGGCCCCCAAGATGGAAGAGAAGTACCCTACAATAGAAAACAATGAGAAGAGATATTTATCCGGACGCAAGGGGGCCCTAAGATGGGTAAGAAGGTCCCCCTAGGAAGGAGAGAAGGCCACTGAGACCAGCCAGATGGGGCCCACATTTTAGAAGACGGGAACTCTAGAAGAGAAGATCTAATACTACACTCTGAAAAAAAAACAGTACTCAGGAAGTAATCGGAGGTACGTAAAACCCATCTAGTATCAATATGGGGCATATTCTAGCACCTTTTATAAAAAGTGGTAGGCTTGCATTCTTCGAAGTACAGAGGGAGTTTTCGAAGCATAAAGACATAAAGACATAAAAGATTAGTGCAACTCTGAGCCACAAGGGCCCTTCTTGGTTGCACTCTGTACACTGAACCAGTTGCCCACCAAATCTGTCAATCAGCCCTCCCTGTAATACTGAAAAGCAAGCTCTCTATTCTTAAAATGGTTGTCTATGCTGTTTTTAAAGATGTTCAATGTGCTGCTACTGACAATGTTTTCTGGCAGCTGGTTCCAGTGTTCCACTACCCTGTTGGTGAAGAAAGTTTGCCTTAACCTTGTTCTGCTGTGGTTAATTTTAATTTTGAATTTATGACCTCTAATTGCATCATTTCTGTTAAATTCAAACATTTCCCCAAGGTATCCCCGCTCCAGACCATTGACAAATTTAAAGACCTCGATGAGATCTCCTCTCAGCCTTCTATATCTAAGTGAAAACATATTCAATTTCTTCAATCTTTCCTCATATGCCAGGTTGCTTATGCCATTAACCATTTTTGTAGCCCTCTTTTGTACTCTCTCTAAAAGCCAACAATCTTTTTCATAGCTAGGAGACCAAGCTTGGATGCAGTATTCCAAATGTGGCCTGACGTATGCACAGTAAAGCTTCCTGATCACTTCCTCACTTCTGTATGATACATTCCTATTTATTGCCCCGAGCATTCTCAGTGCCTTCTTCCTGGCTTCCTTGGTCTGTTCTGATGCCCCCAATTTTGTGTTTAGAATAACACCTAAATCCTTCTCCTGTTGAGTCACTGATAGCACTTGGCCACCCATCAAGTATGGAGCCTTCATATGCTGCTTACCTACATGCATGATTTTGCACTTATCAAAGTTAAATTTCATTTGCCATTCTTCGGACCACTTCACAAGTTCGTCTAAGTCTTTTTGCAGCGAGATATGCTCATCCTGACCTGTTATTGCCCTAAAGACCTTCAAATCATCTGCAAATTTCAAAACTTTACTGCTTAGGCCACTTTCAATGTTATTTACAAATATAATGAACAGTAATGGCCCTAGTACTGACCCCTGGAGGACTCCACTAAGAACATTTTGCCATGATGACTTTGTACCGTTTAGCATCACTCTTTGCTGTCTATCTGAAAGCCACAACTCTATCCATTTTAAGATGCTACCTGCAATACCATGGGACTGAAGCTGTAACATTAACCGTTTATGGGGTACCTTGTCAAAGGCCTTACTAAAGTCAAGATATGCTACATCAACCTGATTTCCCTGATCAAATTGTTCTGTGGCGAAGCTCAAAAAGTCCAAGAGGTTTGTGAGACACGATCGTCCTTTTCTAAATCCATGTTGAGTATCTTGAATCAATCTGCTACCTTCCAGATAACTAACTATTCTATCCTTGATAATTGATTCGAGTACCTTGCAGACTAGGGATGTGAGACTTATTGGCCTATAGTTTTCAACTTTCCCTCTTTCTCCTTTCTTGAAAATGGGAACTACATTTGCCCTTTTCCAATCGGTTGGAATTTCATTATGTGAAACTGATCTACAAAATATTATACTAAGTGGAAATGCCAGTTCCTTTTCATTTTCCCGCAACACCCTAGCATAAATATCGTCAGGTCCTGCTGCCTTATTTGGCTTTATTTTCCTGATATGATTGTAAACAACATCACTACCAATGAAATCAACATCATTTGTCAGATCCCATGTAACTGAACTATGGTGTACGGTCGGCAGATTGGTCATATCTTCCAATGTAAACACTGATTTGAACTGCTTGCTCAGCTCCTCAACCATCTCACTATCCTCACCCAATGTAGTCCCGTTTACTTCCAGTGGACCAATTTTGCTAGAAACTTTACTCATCTTGTAGAAACTAAAGAACTTTTTACTGTCCCCATTACAGTTTCTAGCTAAATCCAGTTCCTTTGCTCGCTTTGCTGCTCTGGTTTTTTGCTTCACAGTGTCTCTAGCTTTTCGATACGCCTTTAGATTAATGACATTTGAGGCTTCTTTAAAAACTCTAAATGCAGTTTTCTTAGCCCTAATTGCTTTTATCACGTCTGGTGTAAGCCATGCTGGCTTTCGTACCCTTCTTTTGCGTCTGCTTTTGGGGGACATGTCTAATCTGAGTTTCCTTTAAGTAAGATTTGAACTTTTCCCACATTTCACAGGCATTTAAATTGGAGAATTCTTCTTCCCATCTGATGGCACTTAAAGCCGCTCTCATGCCGTTAAAGTCTGCTCTGTTGAAATTTGGAACCTTTACCAAATTATCCTTGATAAATTTCCCCTACATGTGCCTTGAATCTAACTATGTTATGGTCACTTTTTCCCAGAGTTTCGCCTACAGTCAAGCCTTGAACCAAGTCACTTAAATCCGAGAATACAAGGTCCAAGAATGAACCATGCCTGGTAGGTTCCGATACAAACTGGTTTAAGAACAGATCCTCTTCAAGGCATTTCCTGAACATTTTGCATGATGGGGAGCCAACACCAGCATTTTCATAACCTTTTAGATTAAAGTCACCGAGAATAAGGCACTTCCTCTTAAAGTTTCTACTGATTTCCTCACAAATCACCTTGTCAAGCTCCAGTTGCTGAGAATGTGGCAGGGTTCCTGATCGGTAGAAAGCTCCTATCCTAAGAGTATTGCTGTTGCCTTTTCCCACTGTGACATCAAGCCAAATGGACTCCACAGACACATTTTTATCCCCACCTGCTACTTTTTGAGAACTGAATAAGCTATTCACATAGAGCATTACACCACCCCCTTTCATTGCTGGACCCCTATTGCACGAAAACATATTGTATCCCTGGATCTCATAGTCCTGTAAGTTGTCTCCAAAATATCCTTCACTGACCCATGCCTCCGTAATGCAAACAAAATCCGGTTTCTCCTCAGCAACATAACACTTGAACTCATCAAATTTGGAACGGATACTCTGAGCATTAAACATCATACACTTAACAAATGCTCCATAACCACCTTTGGCTTTTTCATATTGAGGAGTTCTTTTATCACTAGATGAACTATAACTCTGTCCCCTTGAGTTGCTGCTGTCCCTATTTGCAGACTTTGAGGTTCTATTGCCTTGGCTGACACTATTGGAATATTCCTGAGTTGGCAATGCAATTTCATCCCTCCCCACCCCATTTCCTAGTTTCCCTGAAGGACATGCTCATATACTTTGCCTAACACATGGACCCCCTTCTCAGAAAAGTGCAGGCCATCCCTCTGATAGAGGTCCCACGATGCATAAAACCTGCTCCACTCGTCTACAAATGTAAAACCTAGCTCCTGGCAGAGCTTTCCTACCCTGGTGTTAGCTGCCAGTGCCCTAGAGCTCCACTCAGGGGAGGCTCTAGCCCTAGGCAAAATTCCTGTTACAAGCACTCTATTGGTACCCTTCAGGGTGGCCAGAAGGGCCCTGTACTCCCGCAGAAGCTCCTCGCTCCTAGTATGACCTATGCCCTACATGCCCTACATGACCTATTACCCCTACATGCACTATGACTGTGTTAAACTGGTGATTACTGGTGACCTGTGCCACCGCAGGTACCAGGTCCTTCACCTTGGCACCAGGCCTGGTGATGCACCTCCTGTCCCTCCTACCTTTACAAAATACCCGCTCTAAATGACGCACACGAGAGTCTCCTATGACCAGCACTGACTCCTTACTACTGCTATCCTGGGGGCAGTCATCCAATGCCTGGAACATATTTGTTGTTACTATGCCTGCCCGCACTGCCAGATTCGCGCATGCGCCGTGCAGCGTGCGATTTGAAGTGCGTGGGGTGTTGGCTGGGTGTTGCGGGGAGGTCATGGGCGATTGCAGGGGTACCGCTGCCACCTGCGTTCTTAATGTGAGGTTATGAAAAGGAAAAGCATGCTAATGAGAGTTTAAGTTTACACTGTGCCACCATTTTCTTTCGTCCTCGATCCGCCATCTTTGGCGTGGCGCGGATTGTTGCGATTGTTATTATAGCAAGTTGAGCTGGCGGATGACATAAAGACATAAAGACATAAAAGATTAGTGCAACTATGAGCCACAAGGGTTGCGCTTGTACACTGCAACTATGAGCCTCTTGGTTGCGCTCTGTACACTGAAGCAGTTGCCCACCAAATCTGTCAATCAGCCCTCCCTGTAATACTGAAAAGCAAGCTCTCTATTCTTAAAATGGTTGTCTATGCTGTTTTTAAAGATGTTCAATGTGCTGCTACTGACAATGTTTTCTGGCAGCTGGTTCCAGTGTTCTACTACCCTGTTGGTGAAGAAAGTTTGCCTTAACCTTGTTCTGCTGTGGTTAACTTTAATTTTGAATTTATGACCTCTAATTGCATAATTTCTGTTCAATTCAAACATTTCCCCAGGGTATCCCCTCTCCAGACCATGGACAAATTTAAAGACCTCGATGAGATCTTCTCTCAGCCTTCTATACCTAAGTGAAAACATATTCACTTTCTTCAATCTTTCCTCATATGCCAGGTTGCTTATGCCACTAACCATTTTTGTAGCCTTCTTTTGTACTCTCTCTAAAAGCCAACAATCTTTTTCATAGCTAGGAGACCAAGCTTGGATGCATTATTCTAAATGTGGCCTGACGTATGCACAGTAAAGCTTCCTGATCACTTCCTCACTTCCGAATGATACATTCCTATTTATTGCTCCGAGCATTCTCAGTGCCTTCTTCCTGGCTTCCTTGGTCTGTTCTGATGCCCCCAGTTTTGTGTTTAGAATAACACCAAATCCTTCTTCTGTTGAGTCACTGATAGCACTTGGCCACCCATCAAGTATGGAGCCTTCATATGCTGCTTACCTACATGCATGACTTTGCACTTATTAAAATTGAATTTCATTTGCCATTCTTCGGACCACTTCACAAGTTCGTCTAAGTCTTTTTGCAGCGAGATATGCTCATCGTGACCTGTTATTGCCCTAAAGACCTTCAAATCACCCGCAAATTTCAAAACTTTACTGCTTAGGCCACTTTCAATGTTATTTACAAATATAATGAACAGTAATGGCCCTAGTACTGACCCCTGGGGGACTCCACTAAGAACATTTTGCCATGATGACTTTGTACCATTTAGCATCACTATTTGCTGTCTATCTGGAAGCCACAACTCTATCCATTTTAAGATGCTACCTGCAATACCATGGGACTGAAGCTGTATCATTAACCGTTTATGGGGTACCTTGTCAAAGGCCTTACTAAAGTCAAGATATGCTACATCAACCTAATTTCCCTGATCAAATTGTTCTGTGGCGAAGTTAAAAAAGTCCAAGAGGTTTGTGAGACACGAACGTCCTGTTCTAAACCCTTGTTGAGTATCTTGAATCAATATGCTACCTTCCAGTTAACTAACCATTCTATCCTTGATAATTGATTCGAGTACCTTGCAAACTACGGATGTGAGACTTACTGGCCTATGGTTTTCAACTTTCCCTCTTTCTCCTTTCTTGAAAATCGAAACTACATTTGCCCTTTTCAAATCGGTTGGAATTTCATTTTGTGAAACGGATCTACAAAATGTTATACTAAGTGGAAATGCCAGTTCCTTTTCAGTTTCCCGCAACACCCTAGCATAAATATCATCAGGTCCTGCTGCCTTGTTTGGCTTTATTTTCCTGATATGATTGTAAACAACATCACTATCAATGAAATCAACATCATTTCTCAGATCCCATGTCACTGAACTATGGTGTACGGTCGGCAGATTGGTCATATCTTCCAATGTAAACACTGATTTGAACTGCTTGCTCAGCTCCTCAACCATCTCGCTATCCTCGCACAATGTAGTCCCGTTAACTTCCAGTGGACCAATTGTGCTAGAAACTTTACTCAGCTTGTAGAAACTAAAGAACTTTTTACTGTCCCCATTTCAGTTTCTAGCTAAATCCAGTTCTTTTGCTCGCTTTGCTGCTCTGGTTTTTTGCTTCACAGTGTCTCTAGCTTTTCGATACGCCTTTAGATTAACGACATTTGAGGCTTCTTTAAAGACTCTAAATGCAGTTTTCTTAGCCTTAATTGCTTTTATGAAGTCTGGTGTAAGCCATGCTGGCTTTCCTACCCTTCTTTAGCGTCTTTGATTTTGGGGGACATCTCTAATCTGAGTTTCCTTCAAGTAAGATTTGAACTTTTCCCACATTTCACAGGCATTTAAATTGGAGAATTCTTCTTCCCATCTGATGGCACTTAAAGCCGCTCTCATGCCGTCAAAATCTGCTCTGTTGAAATTTGGAACCTTTACCAAATTATCCTTGATAATTTCCCCAACATGTGCCTTGAATCTTACTATGTTATGGTCACTTTTTCCCAGAGTTTCGCCTAGAGTCAAGTCTTGAACCAAGTCACTTAAATCCGAGAATACAAGGTCCAAGAATGAACCATGCCTGGTAGGTTCCGATACAAACTGGTGTAAGAACAGGTCCTCTTCAAGGCATTTCCTAAACATTTTGCATGATGGGGAGCCAACACCAGCATTTTCATATCCCTTTAGATTAAAGTCACCAAGAATAAGGCACTTCCTCTTAACGTTTCTACTGATTTCCTCACAAATCACCCTGTCAAACTCCAGTTGCTGAGAATGTGGCAGGGTTCCTGATCGGTAGAAAGCTCCTATCCTATGAGTATTGTTGTTGCCTTTTCCCACAGTGACATCAAGCCAAATGGACTCCACAGACACATTTTTATCCCCACCTGCTACTTTTTGGGAACTGAATAAGCTATTCATATAGAGCATTACACCACTCCCTTTCATTGCTGGACCCCTATTGCAAGAAAACACATTGTATCCCTGGATCTCATAGTCCTGTAAGTTATCTCCAAAATACCCTTCACTGACCCATGCCTCCGTAATGCAAACAAAATCTGGTTCCTCCTCAGCAACATTACACTTGAACTCATCAAATTTGGAACGGATACTCTGAGCATTAAACATCATACACTTAACAAATGCTCCATAACCACCTTTGGCTTTTTCATACTGAAGAGTTCTTTTGTCACTAGATGAACTATCATTCTGTCCCCTTTAATTGTTGCTGTCCCTATTTGCAGACTTTGAGGTTCTATTGCCTTGGCTGACACTATTGGAATATTCCTGAGTTGGCAATGCAATTTCATCCCTCCCCACCCCATTTCCTAGTTTCCCTGAAGGACATACTCGTACACTTTGCCTAACACATGGACCCCCTTCTCAGAGACGTGCAGGCCATCCCTCCGATAGAGGTCCCACGATGCATAAAACCTGCTCCACTCGTCTACAAGTGTAAAACCTAGCTCATGGCAGAGCTTTCCTACCCTGGCGTTAGCTGCCATTGCTCTAGAGCTCCACTCAGGGGAGACTCTAGCCCTAGGCAAAATTGCTGTTACAATGACTCTATTGGTACCCTTCAGGGTGGCCAGAAGGGCCCTGTACTCCCGCAGAAGCTCCTCACTCCTAGTAGGACCTATGTTATTTACCCCTACATGCACTATGACTGTATTAAACTGGTGATCACTGGTGACCTGTGCCACCACAGGTACCAGGTCCTTCACCTTGGCACCAGGCCTGGTGATGCACCTCCTGTCCCTCCTACCTTTACAAAATACCCGCTCTAAATGTCGCACACGAGAGTCTCCTATGACCAGCACTGACTCCTTACTACTACTATCCTGGGGGCAGTCATCCAATGCCTGGAACATAATTGATGTTAATATGCCTGCCCGCTGGGCCGGTCGGCTAGACTTCCTCCCGCTCCTACCACCTGCCACCTGCCACTCACTGAACATTTCCTGAGGTTCGCGTCTCCAAATCCTCCACCCCCTAACATCATGTCACTTCCCCTCCTGTGACCTACCAGAACTACCCCTCCTCTGTTCACTATTAACACTCCCCTCTCGAGAGATCCCAGCCACCTCCACAGTAGGGGAAGCCTCAGCTACATGGTGGCCTGCGACCACCTGGGCATATGATGTCCCTGCTACGGAGTGACCCCTTGTTGCTTTATCTTGCCTACCCTGTGCAACAAGGGCAGCCTTGAGCTTGGAAAGCTCTGCCTTAAGGGTCCTAATCTCTTCCTCTAGTGCCTGCATCCTGGTCGAAACCATCCTAAACGCTGCAGCTTGTGCCTAGACTCAGATTCAAATTAACTCGCTAACCAACCGACAAAAAAGCCAACTATCATTCACTATAAATCGCTACCTCCTATACTGTCAGTTAATTATCGGAGTACCTCAAGAAAAGCAGAAACTATTAAACAACTGTTTGTTTGCTTTTTTTCCCCAAAAAACAAAAAAACAAAATGCCTAATCTAATTGTATTCCACACAAGTAGACAACTATATGAATATCCCATTTGATATCACTTATGGCTAGACAGAAAAACGAACAGTCACACAGCACTTATGAATACCCCAACTTACTGCCAATTAAACTCTTTCTTCAACTTGAACACCAAACACACTATGCACAACACAAAATAAATAAAGTATGTTAGGATAGTATGAATGTTGTCTGATGTACTTATGAAATCTACACACTTGTAATATCTCCTACTACAGAAATCGAAGCGTCGAGAACACGCCGAAAGCCACGAGGCCTCGCCTAACACGAAGATGGCGCACGGCGGCGTCGCTAGGTTAATATAGTATAGTTTGCGTGCTACGAAAATGCTTATCAGATAAAAACTAATGAAATATAGTCACAGAAGTAATTGCTAAACACCTATCCACAGCTCAGACTAGAGTACTGCCCTGTTCTGCAACGACTTATCTGGAAACCTGGAGCTCCAACGGACGTCCTCCCTCCTTGACACCTGGCGGCAAACTGTGATTAAGGTGATTATTAATCTGATTAAAAAAAGAGGTAGGTATGTACCTACCTGTAATTGCCAGACTGCAAATGTGTTTGTGCTCATGGTATAAGCTGGGTATAGGATTTACACTAAAAAGCGGCTTGCTCAATTATTGGTGACTGCGCTCCACTGTCACGTGACAAGATTATACCTACCTCTTCTGTAATGATTGAATCCATTGATATGTGTTTCAATAAAAGCATATCAATATAAAACAGGAAAATACACAGCATTCATCTCAGTGCCCACAATTTCTTCCTCCCAGGGGGTGGTATATGGGGGGCAGGGAGGTAGTTACTCCTCCCGACAAATTCTGGGAGGGGGCACTACTTAGTTGCCTATTGCTTTTTACCCCCCCCCATCCACCCCCTGTAGGATTGGACCTTTAATTTGAATTACTAATGGAGATCCTTGCCAGAATTCACTTCATGCACCCCCACACCCCCCAGGACTGGACTGGATGTTACTATCCAGATTACTGATTATGTGATGGATAGTGATTACTATCCAGCTGGGTTCGTTGTGAGACTTGGCAGTACTCGGTCAGACATTTATTTTTTGTACTTCTTAAGACCATTCTGCTCACAAGGCTAATAATGATTCACTCACCCAGGGGGTACCATGGGACATTGCTTCTAACCTTGCCAGGGACGTACCCAAGGGGAGGGGGGCTGAGGGGAAGAGCTTACACTAGATCTGTAGCGATTTTGTGGGAATATGGGCAATAAAACACATCCGACAACTTATTTCCCATCTTCCTCATAAGCAGCACATCCGCTACATGGGCCCTCATGGACATGGCTCCCCACCCCCCTAGTCAACAACATTGCCACTGCCAAGAACCATTTTGGAGAGAGCCCCCCTGACAGAATTCCTGGCTATGTGCCTGAACCCCGCTAGGGGGTACCATGGGATTGCTTGCCCCCTCATCCTAAATTACCTTCTGCCACCACTGCTCCCTCCATCCCCGAGCATGAAATTAAGTTCAAGTTCATTCATTTGCATACAAAGTCTAAGAATTGTACAATGAAATTGTGATGATAAATAATTGGTATTCATATGGCTAGCAGTGTAACCAGGAGGCTAAGGTGGCTTTAGCCCACCCCCAAAAGCCAGTTGAGGGGGCCATGTGGGTTGGCTGAGGAGGCCCATAGACATGCTGGCTATCACTGACATTCCAACCACCCAACCAGTCAGTTGGGGGGGGGGGCATCTGTTGGCTGCATGGACTAGGTGCTTAGGGAGGTGCTATGGCCATTCTGGCCCCCGTGGATCCACTAATGTTTTTAACTTCTATGAGATAAAAAATGCAAGTATGTTAATTTATCATATTTGAATGCACACAGTAGGTCAGGATCAGCATCAGCTGCTGGAAATTTCCTGTCACAGAAAGTGGCACAGATTCCCCATATGGAATCTTCCATTATTTCAGTGGCAATATAGAAACATACCAACGGCCTTGTTTAGCACACATATAAGCCTTCACAGGGAAATTAAGGTATGCATTGGCCTACAGATAATCCATACTATTTTTAGTGAGTGGGTTATTTGCAGTCATTTCATGACAATTTGGTTGCATAAATAATTTTCTTTAAGCTGTAATAAACCATCGGAGGCTGTGCAGTACCACTGTGAGTTAACTGCACTTATAAGTAATGAGGGAGGTTAAAAATCCTGCATCTAAAAATGTTGACACATGCCTGTAACATCCGGGTGGCTGCTGTGCTTATGTTCTGGGCTTTTGTACTGTGTGCTTCATATCTGTTGCTTTTCTTGTATAGATACTTTTTGTGTCATAGTGTGTGATGCCAAAAATCCAGTACAATAACATAAAATGCCACCAACATACAATGCCATAGTCTGCCACCATATTGTGGTCTTAGGTGCCGCGGCTACACCAAACATGTGAAAATATTCACTTGCTAAATGCCACAGGGGAACTGTAACATATGAATTTAATTAGTGAGAAATGATCCACTGGGCAGCTGGTGTTTTTTCAGTTGACAAGACCATCTATATGTATGGTCTTGCTCCAGAAGTACAGAGATCAGAGATTTGGTTGATTGCAATGTATTGTTGAGCCATTGCTGATTTACCATGTAAACAATGCACAATGTGTTTACATAAAGTGCAATTCTGTCCCCAGATAATACCTCTGACCACGAGGCCTCAACCTAGCAAACAAGCAGGTACAAACCATTAGCTGCCAGCAATGCTTTCTCGAATCACGAATGTATCTGGCATATTTGCTTTGTGCAGAACTCAAAATAATTCTTCACTTAAAATATTCATCGCTATTATTTGATGAGTGATGATGATTCCATTTGTTTCAGAATACAAGAAAACATCGATGTAACACATGCCAATTTTCCTATTACAATACTTCGATATTTGCAAAACACCTGCAACGCCATTCTGTTGAGAACAATAATTCAAGATTCCCGTGTACATATTGCAATCAGCTTCTATCTTCAGGAAGAAATCGGAAAAGGCATGTAAAGCAAAAGCATAACGAATGCTTCGAAACATCATGCACTGTGGGTCAAAGTGAAAATCCGAATGATGGAGTTTGTTGTTTGTTACTTTGTTTGTTTGTTACCGCTACTTTGTTTCAATAATTGTGAAACACCCTGTATATCTGAAGTGTAGCTCAGATTTTCCTCATCTCACGTAGATGACGGGTTGTCGTTGAGGCGGTGTGTGTGTGGTGGATTCGCGCCACGGCCGGTGGTTTAATGTGTGTGGTTGAAAAGGTGAATATATATTCGCGTTGCATTTTTCCTTTTTTTTACACCAAGACAGGCGGTTTTCGCGAGTTTCGCGGGGAGTAATTGAACGCACGGCGTGGAAAATGCATGCTAACCATAGGTGCTAAAGTAAGTACCTTTCGATTTAGCACTATATGGGGAGTGGTTTTTGACAGCCGCCCCATACGGTACTAGCGTAAGTACCAGTACACATCTATGCAAGTACCCAGAAGGGTGTTTTAAAAGGACCTTTCACCTTGAAAAGTACCCGGGTGTGAAATCCAAGGGGAGCTCAGAAAGTAGGTATAGTGAGGTAATCGTCAAAAGTACCGAATGCGAGGTTTGAAAAACTTCGTAGGGGTAGTGGTTTTTGACAGCTGGAAACACCTCACAGGGTGCTACATTGTGTTTACAGTGTAGGATGCAAAAACAACCTGCTATGAGGCTCCAAACACAGATGGGGAGGCCTCCAAGACGTGAAAGGAGTCCCATAATTTCCCACAATATCCCACAATGGGAATTTCCCAAATCCCACAATAGAAGTTACCTAGGAGAGTGTAGGAGGCCCCAGAAATCAAGAGAGTGCCAACAATTGGCACGGAGGCCCCCAGAATTGTAAAGGAGGCCCCAATACGGGAAGTGAGGCCCCAGAGAGTGAGGCCCCAAGACGCAAAGAAATCCAGTGGATATGAGATGAGGTTTCGGAGACGCAAAAATAGGCACCAGAACGATTAAGGTTCCACCAATATAGAAAATGATAATCCTAGACATGGCAGGAGGCACCTAATTCGGAAGAGGACGACACAAGGTTGGAAAGAAGACCCCATGATGAACGAGGAGGCCCTAAAATTGGAGAGAGTCATTGGATAAGAGAGGTAGCCCCCAGGCGTAAAAGAAGGCTCGCAGATGTCCAAAAAGTCCCCGGGAAATAGCAAGGCCACTGAGACAAGAAAGGTTGTGTATAATTTGGTAGAAGAGGAACCTGGGAGAGAAGAGGAGTCCACCATGAGATAGGATAGCACCCTTAAGATGGGCGAAGTTCGAATCAAAACGCAGAGCAAGAGGACCCCAAGACGTGAGAGGAGGCCTCTAATTTGAAAAAGAACTCTAGCAGAGAAATAAGGGCCCTGTCGGACTCGAGAGGAGTCCCCCAAAAAGGAGTAGGTCTAAAGGACTGAATGAGGCCCGGAAGACCAGAAAGATTTCCAAGAAAGATGGGAGTGGTAGCAGGTATGAAGGGGTGTAGGTTTCCAAAATTGAAGATTCCCTCAAGACTGGTTAGGCTTTGCCAGGATAAAGGCGGAAGCCCACGAGGCGTGGCGGGAGGGCCCTAATTTGGCAGATAATGCCCCTGGGACATGAGGGAAAGCCCTATGTCATGGTAAAGGGCTCCAGGATGCAAATGAAGGCCTTTCAAGACGAGAGAGGAGGACAATGAATGTGGAGGAGGATAGGACATAAGATGTTGAAAACCGGTTAAAAAAAAACTCCAGGAAATAGGACGAGATGCTTATGACGCAAGATGACGCCTATAATTTGCAAGAAACCCATAAGAGAGGGTAAAAGTCGTGCTGGGGTGTTTCAAATTTACGACATGGACCAAAAAATCCGGCCAGGGACCTTGAAATTCATGCTGAGCCTGGATGTACCAAAAATGTACGATCGGACCATGCAAATATATATAGTGTAGCGACGGGTCGTACCATTCCACAACAGTCTCATCGGGATCAAAACAAACGAAGCTAGAGCAACGAAAACACTCCGGACATGGGTCCAACTCTGAAAAACACTCACAAAAATATACAAAAAAACACAAATACACTCCACATCTGGGTCCCAACAATAACGCCAAAAACCTAAAACGTTTTAAACCCCAAAAAGTGCCGAGGCAGCTAAAGTTCGCGCTAGGGATCCAAGCAAATGACGTCGGGGCCCAAAACATCACATTGGACTGGATAAACAAATCGCGTCGCAGCCCTTGAAAATCACCCTGGAGGCCCAGAAGGGCGCGCCGGGCCCCAAAAGTTGCAGCTGCTCCAGAAATCAATTCTTAACCGGAATGTCACTCTGGGACAAAAGTATACCCCTTCAGTGGCTGCAGTGGCATATCAAAGGGACAAATGCCTCCTCTATCCTGAGAGGCATAAGCTCCCAAGAATCGTGCCGGGGCTTCAAAACTCGCGCCAGGGCCACCAAAATTCGCGTCGGCCCACCAGAATTCGCGCAGGGATCTCCAAATAAGTACTTCGGGCCACCGAAAACTCGTTCCGAAGCTTGGCAACTTCCAATAGGAACCGCCAAAATCGCGTTCGGGCAACAGCTAAGTACAGCACTTCCAACAAACTCAAATCTGTTCCCCAAAATATCGCGCTCGGGACCCACAATTCCCATCGGTAGTCCCGTCGGAGCTCCACAAAATTTGCGTTTAGGCCCACACGTAAGAACAGTGTGATCACAAAAACGAAATCGGTATCCGAAAAAGAATCAAGCTGGAGCCTTCCAAAATAAGAGTGTATTTAACAAAATAAATGTCTTGTTCAAGAACATGGCTCTGGGGCGTCGAATATGCAACCAGATACCTTCACAAATTGCGTATGGCACTGAAAAACATACCGTCACTAAAACCCAAAAAAAAAAACACTAAAAAATCGAGGTGAGATGCAAAAACGTGGCGCCAGGGACTCGAAAAGTCAGGTCGGGATTCGAAATTTACAACAACCAAAAAACATCCACGAAAATCTCGTTCAGCCCAGAAAACTAGCGTTGGGTCTCCGGAACCAAGCGCTTGGGCGCGATAAATCACGCTGGGACTAAGAAGCACCGCACCGAAGCCACAACATCGTACTGGACCACCACAAATGTGCGTAAGAAGCCCCCCAAACACAACAGGAACCTAAGAGCATAACGGGGGCAGACAATACAACTGGCCCTCCAAAATGCACATAGTCTCCAAAAACATAGGCGACAGGGCCTTAACATGCCTGGACCTCTAAAAAAAAATGCACAAGAAGCTCTTATGGCACACAGAGGTCATAAGGACGCACCAGGGCCTGAAAAGAGGCTGGGGCCGCAAATAACAACATGGTTCTAAAACGAACAAAAGCACCAGGCGTTAAATGAAGACATCGGGATCTTCTAAAACGCCCTGACGCATACAAAAATTATCGGTGCCCAAAAAAAGCAACAGCACACTGAAACGAGGAGGGGTTTCGAAAATGCATCAGGCCGCTGCGCAGAAAGACGCAGCGGGTCCAACAAAGAACACCGAGGAAGGGCCTCGGTTCGACAGGCATTCTGAGAGGATAGCAGCAAAGATATCAGGTGCGTCAAAGCTGAACGGAATCTGCACTTCATAACTACCAGAAAATGTGGGAAGTAGGAAATTAATGATCGGATTTGATTACTCGACTTTTTGCAGGGAGCGCCCATACTAAGCATTGCAGCACGTCACATATAGCGCATGTTTATCATGTGACAGTAATTAGCAAAAGGGAGAAGGCCTAGCAGGAACCGTAGCATCGCACGAAGTGTTGCGAATGAGCCGAATGCGCGCAAGTGCACGGACATTGGCGTCGTGGAGACCGGGTGATATGAACTGGAATGCCTGAAATTTGGAAGTTTTACATTTAAAAGTGATGGGTAATATATTGTAAATTCAAGTTAAGGGTTTAATACATTTTCCAAACTCCTGCTCGTTTTAGGGTGTTGTTGATTTTTATGCACCAAGGATATTTTTACGTGTCAGGGCGTTTTCTAAAATCCCGATGTGCTTATTTAACCCCTGATCCCTTTGTTCGATTTGGAACCATTTTGCCTTTTGTGGTTCTAGTCACTTTTTCAGACCCTTGTGCCTTAGCATGGTCCCTGCGTGCCTTGAGAGCTTCCAGTGTATTTTTTTAGAGCTCCATGTATGTTTATTGAGGGCTGCAACGCATGTTTTGAGGCCCTGGCACTTTTTGGGAGGTTGTGTGCTTCAGAGCGTCAGTTGTATTTTCGGACCCCGTTGTTCTTGGGGTCCTGCTGTGTTTATTTGGGACTTCTAACGCACACTTGTGGGCGTTCGGTTTTGGAGCTTCGGTGCGTTTTTTCTGTGTCCCAACCTGACTTATCCCTCCCAGGCGCGTGGTTCCGGTTACCCAACGCCAGTTTTCTGGGCTCAATGCTATTTTTGTGGATCTTTTCGGATTTTTTCTCTCTCAAAAGTCCGAATTCCGGCCCGACATTTCGAGACCCTGGTGCCATGCATTTGTATCCCATCTCGATTTTTCGATATTCGGTTTTTTTCGGCGGCGTACACAATTTGTGAAGACATCTGGTAATATGTTCTGTGCTCCAGAGCCATTTTACCGACCCTGACATTGATTTTTTGGGAATCCTTCCTAATTTTGGAGGGCTCCTGCATGATACCAACCCGGTTGTTGTGGTATGGGTGCAATTTCAGCAGCGGTGTAATTTCAGCAGTGTGAGTTGATTTATCAAGGGATACCAAAATAAAACCGTAGAATTGGGTAAGAGAGTTAGGGTTGAAATCCGACGAATCAGGAAAGATAGTGGTAGATTAGGCCCCTCCACAGGATAATTTAGTTGATCACTAATCATTTCATTTCGATAAGTCTCCTTTGACAAAATTTCGGTCGAAATCCCAGGCGTGTGAATTAATTCGCGAAGAATTTGTCATTTTAACTTGTTTGGCAGGTGCCTTGCAACCAACACCAAATATTAAAAAAATTCGCAAATTCCTAAGATTCTGATCAGAAAACCAATGTAACCCACTTCTTGTTGTCACCTTCGCGAAATTATCGTCCTAGGACTGAAAAATGATCGCTTAAGCTTTGCTTAGGGCATCAAGCTTGTGGTAATAAATAACAGTAATTATGAATCTAGCTATATTCAGTTATTCTTGGAGGACATAACAGTGGGTTGATCAATGGGAGATGTCTGAAAGATATGCTTAGCATCAGCCTCGCTGCAATGTAGAGGCCAGCGGAAAGATTCTTCTGTTAAAAAAAGCATTGAGACGTTGGTTGGTCTTGACACTTAGGTATTTATCCACATATTACTTATCTATACCTTGGTATGTCCCAGTTTTCAGCGAAAAAAAACTATTGCTTTTGCGTGTTGAGTAAATAATGCATCGTGCCAAGAACAAACAGCACATTAATAGGAAATCATGTGTCCAATTACCGAACCATACTAAAAAACAATAGGAGGCCCTAACACAATGGAGGCCCCTTTTCGGGGAGTGGGACGCCCCCTTTCGATTTTGCCCCTCTGGAAGAATTTCGTGGCGACGCCACTGGTTCAAACTTATCAAATTCGCTTCCCACCTTTAATTGCCCGAACTCACTTGGAAACAGCTTCTGCTTTTACAGAAGCAGAATATATTCAATATGTTCAATACTTAAACATGCATGCCCTTATCCACAAGAGACCAGGTGTGTGCAATGCCTACCATGGGCGGCCGACATGGCTTGAACTCACTTCCCAATCATTGGCATTATGACAATTTGCGTTCTCACAAATCGTTTTACCGTGCCCGCAACTTTAGCCTGTATTTTCCGCAATATTTCTACTGAACCACTCCGGAGATCCGACCACTCCGAGTATCCACGGTCAGAGTTGAGTATCCACGGCCAGAGTCATTGCAGCCTGTGCTGCCAGGTGTCTGCTGCCGCTAGATGTCCACTACTCGTAGGTGTTTGCTACTCTGCTGCTATTAAGGGTCGTATTCAGTGTTGATAGTGTCAGTCGTTTCCATCCCCTTCAAATGCGGAAGTGAACTTAGCATCTCCGTCCACGACTAGCAGGTGCAGCTACCGCATAAAAACATGGATTAAAAAGCATGTACTGATCGATTTTGTGCGACTTTCTGGAGGAAGTATGATATATGCTCATCGCTATATGAGCTGATGGAAGTAGGTGCATATCTGATCACCTCAAAGCAGAGGTTATCCAAACTTTCTGACCCATGGCTGAAATTACACCCCTGAATGCCTGCCCCTGAGCCGTTACTGAGACTGCATCCGAAGCCATGACTGGAGCCCCATCCTTGATCTACGTTCTGAACGTCATCCCTGACCTGTGACCTGAGTCTCGCCCGTGACCCACGACCTCAGCTCCATCCCTGGCTCGTGACAGGACGTCACGTGACTTGGACATCACCGTCCCGCACCACGCTCCCTGATCTCATCACGGGCCGCTATTGTGTCGGGGTTCTGTTGCCCGCTACCATCCGCCACCAGCCGCCCGCCGCCTGCTCCCGTCCCCTGCACAGCTCTCTCGACAGCTATGTGCCGGGTTACGCAGCGTTGTGCTCTGTTCAAGTAAATGTGCTCTCTGTGCTTTGTTCAAGTAAAGATTACGTCCGCCGGTCGCGCGACAACGCGGTTAGCCATCCACGAGCGGTCAGGTTCAGACGTTACCGCGCCACTGTGGCGGTGGATTTTGCTGGTCTGCGCTGACTGGAGAGACAGCATGCGTGACGCGCTGAGACTGCGAGGCGCTGATGCTTGCTTGTTTGTTATTGTTAACATATCATAGCATTGGGAAATATTATAGATAAATGCTCGATAGCATGACAATATTTCCTGGATTGCATGATAACACAGCGTGGATAGCATAAAAATATAACGCGGATAACATAACATAACATGGGTAACATAAGGTGCTGCCCAATCAGTTGTCGCGCAGAATTGTCTCCCATGTCTCGGTGCGGATAAGATTATTGCTCCTAGCCCATTGGCTTTTCAATCCTGGTAGGTGAACATTTATCTCTTAGCACAGATTCATATCAATGCCATCTCACTTTGTTTCGAGTTTCCGACCTTCATCCTAAAAAGTAAAGTAGAGCAAAATAAATGGAACATGACGACAGAGCGAGATACAATGGGTCTGTAAATCGCTGCACTTCTGATGTTATGAGGCCAAGTCGCGTATGGGCAACTATGTGCTGCTGAGGTAAGGATCAGGTCTATGCTGTACTGCTGATACAGGGATCAGTTCTGGACTGTACTGATGAGGTAAGGATGAAGTCTATACTGTACTGCTGATACAGGGATCAGATCTTGACTGCACTGCTGAGGTAAGGATCAGGTCTATGCTGCACTGCTGATACAGAGATCAGGCCTGGACAGTCCTGTTGAGGTGTTTGTTTGTTTGTTTGTTTATTGGTTGGTTCACGACATACTTTATGCACATTCAGGGCTAATGGCGCCGCCCACACTGTTTCGCCGGTGGGCTGCGGGATTGGGAAATGTCTTGAGTGGCGCTAGAGTCGAACCCAGGACCTTTGGTACCCATAGCCCGACACCTTAACCACTCGGCCATCCCCGCCACACTGTTGAGGTGAGGATCAGGTCTATGCTGTACTGTTGAGGAAGGGATCAGGTTTGGACTGACAGGGATCAAGCCTCGACTGTTTCGCTGAGACAGGGATCATGTTTTGACTGTACTGCTGAGGCATGGATCATGCTTGAATTGTACTGTTGAGACATGGATCCGATCAGGACTGTGATGCTGAAACAGGAAGCAGGCCTAGACTGTGCTTCTGAGATGGGGAAGAGGCCCAGCATGTACTGCTGAGACGGAGGAGCAGGCCTAGACAGCAATACTGAGACGGAAGATCAGGCCTAGACTGCGCTACTGGAACGGAAGATCAGGCCTAGACTGCAATACTGAGACGGGGATCAGCCCTAGACTGCAATACTGGAACGGAAAATCAGGCCTAGACTGCACTACTGGAACGGAAGATCGGGCCTAGACTGCAATACTGAGACAGGAGATCAGGCCTAGACAGCAATACTGAGACGGGAGATCAGGCCCAGACAGCAATACTGAGACGGGGGATCAGGCCCAGACAGCAATACTGAGACGGGGGATCAGGTGGTGGACCTGGGCGGCTGTGCAGTGGAGACCACAAGGAGTTCCCCTTCAAATCCGTGCTAAGCGAATGTCACAGAAGTTGGTTCTCAAGTCATCAGATAGTTGTTTTGCTTCGACGTTCCTGTGCATGGTTTGCCCATGGTTGATCACTCTGAATTGACCTATGATTGCAACGCTTAGGTCTTCGAACCCGGTTGATTTCAGGAAAAATGCGGCCTTCTTTATAAATGCTGCTAGACAGATTTCGTTGCATTTTATTTACAATCATGGTGTGTTGGGGAATAACCCACTTCTTCCTCAAAGCATGACAATGCAATCTTCTGAGGAGCTAAGTCGTTGCTTGGTTACGGCCAGAGGCAGAGACTCTAAGGCGGCGAATAAGTATACGCAGTGTCGAAGTGTACTCATGTGTAATATGGTGTCTGTTGTATAATATATACATTTCACCCGGAACACTCTCCTCTTGTAAATTTAATCACCTTCGCTACGCTATTTAATATGAGGCTTATTTGTTGTTTCATTGCACACCTTCCGTGTGCCGCATTTTCGTTCTGGATTTTGTATCTTTCTACGTCGTCCAAGGTCAATTATGAGATGACATTTCTTTTTTTCTCAACATCTTCTGGTCTGCTACGTACTGCTGACACCTGCAGTCAAATACTGCATAAATGTCTGTTCTGTCAGCTTTGAAAAATTGTATAACTTCCTCACGCGAAATACTCTCGCTGCCTTCTTTACTACTTTATGAAGTATTCGCTTAAGCGCCACGTCTGCATTTTTGTCATTCGTTGAGTGTAAAGCGTTCCATCAAATAATGGTGAAGCTGTATTTCGTTTGAAGCACGTGCAATGTAATCAAGGAATTCGAAAGCGTCATTCTTAGTACCATGTACCATTACTACCATTTTCATGATGGTTTTAATTATAATTTTCCACTATCCGAGTGTGCATCAGCCGTCCAACTTTCCTAGCTTCCCGCCGCCATCTGAGTGTACATCTACAACTCCCGTTTCGATCAGAGTATACTGCTGCGTATACTAATGCGTGGCTTCATTTGCATAGTGTTCTTCATGAGCCAGTTCAAAGAAGATGAAACCAAATTCTGGGTATAATTCTGGAAGGAAACAGATTGATTCAAGATACTCAACATTTGTCTATAAAAAGGCGATCATGTCTCACAAATATCTTGGACTTCTTCAATTTCGCTGCAGAACAATTTGATCAGGTAAATTAGGTTGATGCAGCATATCTTTACCTTTGAAAGGCCTTTTGACAAGGCACCCCATGCACGGTTAATGATGCATCTTCAGCTCCATGGTATTGCAGGTAGTATCCTGAGATGGATAGAGATGTGGCCTTCAGATAAACAGCAGAGAGTGATGCTAAATGATGCAGTTATTATGACAAAATGTTTTTAGTGGAGTCTCCCAGGGGTCAGTACTGGTGCCACTACCGTTCATTATATTTGTAAATAACATTGAAAGTAGCCTAAGCAGTAAGGTTTTGAAACTTGCGGATAATTTGAAGGTCTTTAGGGCAATAACAGGACACAATGAGCGTATCTCGCTGCAAAAAGACTTAGACGAGCTTGTGAGGCGGTCCGAAAAATGGTAAATGAAATTTAATATTGATAAGTGCAAATTCATGCATGTAGGTAGGCAGCATATTAAGGCTCCATGCGTGATGGGTGACCAAGTACTATCTGTGACTCAGCAGGAGAAGGACTTAGGTGTTATTCTGAACACAAAATTGGGGTCATCAGAAGAGATCAAAGAAGCCAGGAAGAAGGCACTAAGAATGTTTGGGGCAATAAATAGGAATGTATCATACACAAGTAAGGATGTAATCAGGAAGCTTTGCTGTGCATATGCCAGGCCACATTTGCAATGCTGTGTCCAAGCTTGGTTCCATAATTATGAAACAAGATTGTTGGCTTTTAGATAGAGTATAAAAGAGGGCAACAAAAAATGGTTAATTTCATGAGGAACCTGGCATATGAAGAAAGATTGATGAAATTGAATATGTTTTCACCTAGATATAGAAGCATGATAGGACATCTCCTCGGGGTCCTTAAATTCGTTCATGATCAGGAACAGGGATATCTCAGGGAAATTCGAGGTCATCAATTCAAAATTGAAGTTAATCTCATCATGACAAGGTTAAGACAGTCCGTTTTCACCAACAGAGTAGTAGAACACTAGTGCCAGCTGCCAGGAACCATTGTGAGTATCAGCACACTGAACATCCTTTAGAACAGCATAGACAATCATAATAAGAATAGAGTACTTGCTTTTCAGTATACCAGGGAGGCCGATCGACGGATGTGGTGGGCAACTGATTCAGTGTCCAGAGTGCAGCCAAGAAGGGCCCTTGTGGCTGACAGTTGCACTGCTCTTTTTATGTCTTTATGTCTTTAATTCTAAGCGACGATACGCGCTTGACAAAAGTAGAGCACATCCAGAATATGTCACCTCAATGTGTTTGTTTGTCACGCTCGAACAGGAGTTTTGGCGCTATCGTCTACAGCTGGTGCAGGTTCAACAAAGCACATAGGTGCACCAGATAACGTCGATGGAGGCATTCGCAGCGGGGAGAGGGGGAATTCCAACCCGACCCCGCCCCAATCAATGTGCCCACAATTCGTCGGTATCCCAATGTGACCGACCACAACATACAAATAACGTAGAATATAAGAGGGCACCTGCTTGATTGAGTGGGATGCATTCTGGGAGCCCAACTAATTCACAGAACAGTGCTAGTTAAAACACTATGGTGTAGGATACGGGCCGATGCGGCGGACGTGGGGGACGGGTGGCGGGGGAGGGGCAGTCCAGGTGGCGGTTGCCGGAGGTGGGGAGGGGTGTCGACTCCGGCGGGGGCCGCCGGTGCACCTGCCCCCCCGGTGACGGCCGGCGGCGCGCGGCGGCGTGGCGACTTCCTGTGGGCAACTCCTTGAGTGTGACGACGGCGAACAAAGGCCAGGTGCCGGGTCACAGGTGAATCCAACTGTTGAAACTACCGGCCATGTCACCACCTGGACCTTCCGCCGACGGCTCGGCTGCGTGGCGGCCAACTGGAGCGAGACGCCGGCCGCCTGCCGCCGCCAGCCAGCAGGGCTGTCTGTCGCCGGCCAGCGGGGCTGTCTGTCGCCGGCCAGCGGGGCTGTCTGTCGCCGGCCAGCAGGGCTGTCTGTCGCCGGCCAGCAGGGCTGTCTGTCGCCGTCAGCAGGGCTGTCTGTCGCCGGCCAGCAGGGCCCTCTGTCGCTAGTCAGCAGGGCTGTCTGTCGCCACCAGCAGGGCTGTCTGTCGCCGTCAGCAGGGCTGTCTGTCGCCGGCCAGCAGGGCTGTCTGTCGCCGGCCAGCGGGGCTGTCTGTCGGCGGCCAGCAGGGCTGTCTGTCGCCGGCCAGCCGGGCTGTCTGTCGCCGGCCAGTGGGTGTCGCCGTCCAGCGGGGCTGTCTGTCGCCGGCCAGCAGGGCCCTCTGTCGCTAGTCAGCAGGGCTGTCTGTCGCCGGCCAGCGGGGCTGTCTGTCGCCGGCCAGCAGGGCTGTCTGTCGCCGGCCAGCAGGGCTGTCTGTCGCCGGCCAGCAGGGCTGTCTGTCGCCGTCAGCAGGGCTGTCTGTCGCCGGCCAGCAGGGCCCTCTGTCGCTAGTCAGCAGGGCTGTCTGTCGCCACCAGCAGGGCTGTCTGTCGCCGTCAGCAGGGCTGTCTGTCGCCGGCCAGCAGGGCCCTCTGTCGCTAGTCAGCAGGGCTGTCTGTCGCCACCAGCAGGGCTGTCTGTCGCCGTCAGTAGGGCTGTCTGTCGCCGGCCAGCAGGGCCCTCTGCTAGTCAGCAGGGCTGTCTGTCGCCACCAGCAGGGCTGTCTGTCGCCGTCAGCAGGGCTGTCTGTCGCCGGCCAGCAGGGCCCTCTGTCGCTAGTCAGCAGGGCTGTCTGTCGCCACCAGCAGGGCTGTCTGTCGCCACCAGCAGGACTGTCTGTCGCCGTCAGCAGGGCTGTCTGTCGCCGGCCAGCAGGCGTCGTCGGCCAGCAGGGCCGTGTCCCTCGACTCAGCGCCACCGTTTCCTGAGCGCGGCGCCACCTGGTCCCTGCGCCGTGCGACGATCACACACCTGCCGGCGACGCCGAGGCTCACTAGGACGCGTCCATTCACTGGTGGCTAAGTGGCCGAGGAAGGTCACACCGGCGGATATGAATGAACCCTTCCCGATGAATGAGCGGGTGATGACGGCAGAAGTTTCCCGGTATGAATGAACCTTGCACCCTGACGTAGCGTTTTTTCTTAATGAGACAACCTAGTTTCTTGATGAATGTTATAGAGATACGCCATGTGTGTATTTTCCGCGCTATCATATACTGTTGGCTGTGAATTAATGATATATTGCAGTTGAATACCTTGGTAATGCGAATTTCTTGAAACGTACTTTAGAAAATGGTCACCTGTAGTGCTGAATATAAGGTTCTGAAGTATGATCCCTCTATAAAGGGCGACGTCCATTTCATTGAAATAGGTGTGCTGAGAAGCATCCACTATATATTTCAAGCACCAACAACACCAATTATTTAGTTCTCTGAGTCACACGATGAAGGTGTAGGAAAATGCGAGGAAGTAAAAACGTTATTTCACTACGAAATAAAAGGCAATCCAGATTACTAGGCTTCCCAGACCTCAAGTGAGACACATGCTTAAGCAGAATCGTGAATGGTATCATCTGTATTGGATCATAAGCACCATTGGCCTCATAAGTTCAGTAGTTGTTACAAATGCTGAATCAATCAAATGTTCCCCCCTCTTGGGGAAGAAATGCACCGTAAATACCTCGAATCTCCAATGTGATAGTACGTTAAGTATTCAAGCATAACCGAGGCTCAGTACTTCTCAATGTATGATGCGAACCTCAAGTATCCCTCAATGTACGATCTGAATGTTAAATGCCCCTCAATGTATGATCCAAATGCGCTTCGGTCCTATTAACCTGAAGTACAACTTGATGCAATCTAGCAAGACAGCTTGTGTGGATGGCAAGCGAAGCACAGTATATGGCATGATGCAGCTTGTTTAAATGCTTGCAGTATATTAAGTTAGCCTTTCAAAATTCGCAACACCGTCCAATGACTGCAATAATCGAGGCATTGAGCGAGTGGTGGTTTGTAGTACGGCACAGTGTCTGATCGAGACCGGCACACAAATTAATAAATTTTGATCAAATCGTAATAGTGTCAGCAACAGATCCCCAAGAGATCGATCGCGGCCCAGGTCTTCAAATTCGGCGTGCTTGTGATTTAGTGCACGGCATATAGACACTATCTATTAACGGCATCTGGGTGCATCTAAAAACGCCACAGTCTCTCGATCTGATCCTACAGGAACAATCCGTCCTGGACTTCGACGCTAGCTAACATGTCCCTCGTCCGCACGGCGTCTGTACTGTTTTCACCACTTGTAGGCTCCATGGTCCACGTTTCAGGCCCACCAAGTCGCACTCATCAATACATAGAGAGGCACGGTTCAACACGCACCAAGCACGAGAACGGTCCCACCGGCCGCCGCCGTCCAGTCAAACTCTGGTACCGTGTGCGGTTTAGCCGGAGCATTGTGTCGACTACCGCTGGTGGCAGGGGAGATCGGGTCTTATTGGTACAGCTTTGGTGGAGCTCAAAACAACTCATCACTTTGAGAGGGTAGCGAGGAAATCGCTGCACCTACGACAGGCTTAGACCTTTTAGTGTATCCCTCAATAGTGCTTATTCGTGGCGTCCCCTAGAGAGCAAAATAATACTACGAAACTACAGGTTCATCAGCTTACCCAGCTATAGGGGTAAGTTCTTACTCACGATGGGGTAAGCTGATATGTAAGTTGCATGCAATATATCATGCATAGGTGACATGAGCTTGCTCAATCTGAAAGGCCAATATTTCACGCTTAAACGAACAATACTGGTTTGTGTTCTGCCTGACCATAGTTCATGGTCGATGCCATTTATGGGGGGTGCAAAGGTTCACTCCGAAGATGCACATTTTCTTTCGCTCAGTCCGTCGGGTGAGAAATGCCCGTAGACACATTGACTAAGATTACCATGAAGCAGTTTTGGCAAGCACTTTAATACAAATTGTCAATTATGTGTGTATTTTATTTCACTACCAGTCCACATAATGTTGATACCGGCTGACGTCGATATGATATGATACGTCGACGTTGTCCATACAGGCTGTATCAATTTCCCACACAAATTTTCTGGTCCACGCTGCAGCATGTTATGCAAAATTGTGAGGATACAGTAGCGTCACGCGATAAAAATTGGATAAGTTGAATACAAGTTTCACCGTTGGAAAGCTCAAGAAGCATAGTGATGATAACCGACAGCTAAAAAGTTAGTAAGTGGACGATAAATTAGATAAATTAGATAAATTAGAAATGAATCGTGAAGCACAAATATTGAAATGATATTTTCGCTCCAAAATGATACATGGTTACCATTCCCCAGCCGCGGGTCGAAAAGACTCGCGCTTGTTTTTGCCACGAGATGATGGTGCCAGTAGCAACATGTGTGCCAGCTATGACAACCGGCTTCATGCTTTTGGAGAAAATCCTGTTGTGTCAATCATCCCGTGTATGAATTATAACCGGTCTCCCCTATGCTCGGACCGCCCAATATGAATTATTATCGTATCATATTATTATCATCACCATAGAGTATCATCGTACCATTATGCACTAAGCACACTCCACGGCGTTTTATTGACCTGTGCTAGTCATGCACAATTTTCTTCGAGTACTCCCCGGATTATGTTCGATTTTTTTTTCTGGTCAGCAGAACGTCCCATTTTCTTTATTACGCCTTTTGGTTATTAACATTCTTACACTTTCATCTGCTGGACGGGAACATTTTTCGAGTAAAGCGTCAAACATGTTTTATATCTCGCTTAGAACGGAAGGAAGATCCCTGTTGCAGACCTTCATCCTCATAAATGACAACACTATTCACCCTTATACACCGCTTGTGTCGATGCTCTGCAACTCAGTTTACCTCTTTGCGATTCATTGCTATCCCTGACAGCGGACACAACAGCTGCGTGGCGCCAATGCGCGTGCATGATAGCGACGGACGATGCTGAAGATAGTTTTCTACGCGCAATAAGTCGATGGAGACAACTTTTTTGCCTGTGAGCAGTACGCGACTCGGCTGACCTTTGGGTCATGTGGGGACGCTCTGTTCACAAGCCGTCAGCGCGATTGCCTTGGTGTTGTTGCGACTGGTGTAGTAGAAAGTGGTTTTCCGGTGCCATCTAAAAACCCGTCATTGGGTCATGTTTGCTTTGGGGTCAGACAAGGGCGTGCCACGGCAAAGCCGTCTGTCAACCTGCTGACCACTCGCACCGATAGCTCTCAGAAAAAACGCACGTATACGCAATGCCGATGAGACAATTCGACGCCAGGTCTGAACAATTAGCATGAACTAATATTCGTTACTACAACCACGTTCGGCAATTCACAACCATGTTTGAACACATACAAAGAAAAGACTGGCAGCCGACTTAGCTATTTGTTCATCTACATGCCTTTCGTTAAAAGTTGGTCCAGATGATCCAGACGGCAACATCAGATGTCCAAAAAGTGGATTTTTTCGCCAGTGAAATCCCACAGAACCTTCACTTACACCAAGCCAGAGCCAGCCTAGGCATCCCCAGAACTAAAGAAACTCCTTGGATTTAAGACACATCATTTTCAGGTTAGGACACTTTAGTCACAATATTTTTGGGGCAGAACTTTGCCACGTCCAAAGGGAGAGGGAGCATAGAAATTCCAAATTTCTAGGTGGCACAATATACAGCATATTTTATTTAGAATCCCAACAACTTCAGGGAACAATTGTTGAGGATTGTGTTTAAAAACCCATCCTTTGAGGTGCAACAAGAGCAAGTTCTTTGGCTGGCTAATGCGACTAGCCCTTCGTTACCGGCCTAAAATCGTCTCCAATCTAGTATAATAATGCATTTCTTCAAATCATGGAAACGGGGCGACGCCTAACATGCTAAGGAAACAATTCTGCAATAATACCGAGAGCGATGTCCTCAGCACGTGCACAGCCTATTCCGGGAGCCTTGTGAAAACGGACGGCCTCATGTACGTGGCACGAAGATGACGCCAGATCACTGTGCCTCCCATGCTCGCATAGATGTTTCACTTGAACCGGACGAAGTTGTATCCATGTCGCTTCTGAACATCCTCTGTCAAAGGATCTGCGGAGAATACCTCGGGCGTGTTCCACCGAACTACGAGCTCCTTGGCCGCATGCGTCTCCGACCGCATGCGAATTTGGCTGGCGACGAGTGCTGTATGCGTCTCCGATAACACTAACCATGCTCTCCGAATAACACCGGCCATGCTATCCGCTACACTCTCCACAGACCACGCTTACCAGAGTCGGATGATGATCCGCGTGAACTGGCGCGGCTATGGGTGCGTTTTGCCACTTTTGTGAGACACTTTAGAGAGCTCTCTGGCATGGCATGTCCATGCTCTGAGCCCGGTGCTCCTTCAGGGGGTGATGCGCTGGCTCGATGCTTTGCCGGTCACAGCCGGCGCGTCCTCATCATCTGTCGTCTCTTGAGGCGTACGATAGTAACACATCCTTGACCACACTTGACGTTTGTGACTGGGCCAGTCTCTCCAGGCTTCCACCATCCCAATGTCATGCATAGAGATGGAGATGTCTTCATGGTTTCTAAAAGCTTATAGCTTTTTAACCAACTAATCCACGGACATAACATACGTATACCAGATGGCACCACCATTATCTAAAGCCTGCTTTATATGAACATCCAGTATGTAGGTGCTGGTGCAGTACTTCTGGCTCAGGCAACGTTTCCTCGTATAACTGATTTTGTGGATATGTTTTTGTCGAGTCCAAATTCATGTTACATAAGTGTTGCAGGCAGGTAGGAAAACTATTACATTGCCTGACAATATGTTTCCAGACCGCTGAGTGTTTGTTTCAAGCCCGCTAGGCGTTTGGCCGGCGGCACCTTCCAGCCTTCTCTTCTCTTCTCGTAGACCATCATTTCCTTGAGCTCGATTGAGTCGTCCCCGGGAGTTTTGCAGGTCCGGTTGGGCATAGAAACTGGAACCGGAGGGGACCCTGTGGTCTTATGGTGGCGGAGTTGCAATGAGCTTGGAGGGTCTCTTGAAGCGGAGGGGAGGAACAACCAAGCCTCCATTTTTTAACGATGCTTTCGAACAGTGATTTATTGATTATTTGTGCTTAGGGGCGCATCAACTGTTTCTGGTTATGTAGCGCCTATGTCTCCTCCTTCCACATCATTGCACTTATCAGCATGAGTCTATTTCGGGAATGGACTGAAAACTTTTAGGTGACTTCTGAGATCGTTCAGCCAGGTCAAACATCACAGTACGACAATTCGTGGAAATTGAAACTGAAGTGAGGTCTTCGTTCACCCAGAAGTTTGGGTAATAAAACATTACGTGTCGATCTGTCATATGTGAATCACATCGGGTACAGCGTGGCCTCGCCTCCCTTCTCAAAAGGTAACCATGCGTTGTATACGTGTGCCTATTTTCAAGCGTGCCAGTACCACTTCTTCTTGGTTGGTTGGTTGGTTATTGGTTTTACGACACCTCGATCGTTGAGTCATGCAGCGTCGCCAATCTCTCACGCCGATTGGACGCGGGCGAAGAGTAGCGACAGGTGAGACCCGAACCAACAACCTTTCGATTGTGAGACGAGCCACTTACCTCTAGACCACTCGTCCCCTATCACTTCTCTCCTACCTTTCGTCAGCGATGGCACCCATGAGGCGGAACTACACACATACTCTCCGCAATGCTGTGTGGTGTAGAGCTTCCGCCTCACGGAGCTATTCGCACCATCGTATGTAAATGATGCATAATCGAGCTTCGTGAAGGTAGGAGATCGATGTAGAATTAAAACAGTTAGTCTGTCAGCTCCATATTCCGTTCGTAAAACACAGTTCATCATATTCATTGGTCGGAGGAACTTTTCTCGCAATGTGATGGCCGCTGTAGGGTAACCGTTTGTTCAGAATGTTGCCGAGGATGCAAGCAGCGGGGCGCACAGGTATTTTTTTTTTGGCCACACAACTGAATTATCATCTCTGGACAGTGGCAACGACGCCGGCAGAAGTGAACAGTCATCATTTTGGAAGTAGAGAACCTCACGCCGTTTGAATCTTTCACCTTTCGAGACGGGCTACGGCCATCTGTAGCTGTATTTCCATGGATGGTGATCGCGCCGTGCGTGATCATATTTCCAAGTCATCAACAAAAAGTGATGTCCAATACTTTGCAGTAGTCCGTTCCAAATGTTATTAATCATAATTGCAAGAAACGCAACGCTAAGTACCAGGCGCGCACCCAGGATTTTTCCATGGGGGCGGCCCGGACCGAAAAAGGCACTTGGGCGGCTCCAAAAGGGCACTTTGCGGCCCGGAGCACACTGGAAGGTTTGTTCACCGGGGGGGGGGTGAATTTCCCATTCCTCATAGGACAGGAACGGGCACAGGGGAATGCCATTTTTAGGCCAAAAGGGCAGTTTTGGGCTCAAAGGGCACCTTTGGCACAGGCGGGCACCTAGGGCGGGTGATTTTTGGGCTAAATTTGGGACGTTCCGGCCAAGAGGGCACTTTTCGGTCAAAAGGGCACTTTTTGCCAAAAGGGCACTTTGATCTCACGGGGGGGGCTGCTCCCCCTCCCCCTCCGGTGTGCCACTGCTAAGTACTCTGCATTGTGGGATGCTGTTCTGGACAAAACGTGGTGAGACATGATCTCCCGCGCGGGCACGGAAGATACAGCCGCACGGGAAGTTTTTAAATGTTCCCATATGTCTGTGTATCCAGTAGCTGCACACTTTGAGTATCCCGTACCGCCACACGGTATCATAGGCAGTCTCTATGTGGAAGCCTCCCACGCGCATATTTTGCATGTCGTTTTGTCTTATTTCTGTGTCCAGTCATAAAACATGATCTACAGCGCTACGACTATTCCCGAACGCACGCTGAGAGTCTGTGAGGATGTCTTCTTTCTCATGAAAGAGGCGGGCATTTGCATTCTTTCCATGAGCTAACAGAGGCATGACGTCAGAGATGGGGCGATCATGTAGAGGGTCACGGCCAGTCTTGCCTGGTTTCACAATAGAGATTGCAATGCTTTCCCGCCAAGAGGAGGGAATATGGCCGCCTAGCCACAATGAATTGAAAGAGGAAAGCATTGTGACAAGAGGTCATTTACTTCAATAAATACGGCATTGTGAATACTATCAGGCTCCTTGGACGGGGTCCGGATTGATCCGATGCGTAACTTAATTATACCATGGTAAGATTCTATGAATGGTGCACTGAGGTGGTGAAATCAACTAGCATCAACTCCAAGTGCGCACCCAGGAGTTTTCCATGGGGAAGCCCGGACCGAAAAGGGCACTTGACCGGCTCCAAAAGGGCACTTTGTGGCCCGGAGCACACTGGAAGGTTTGTTGACCGGGGGGGAGGGGATTTTCTATGCCGCATAGAACATGAAAGGGCACAGGGAATGTCATTTTTAGGCCCAAAGGGCACCTTTGGCACAGGCGGGGCACATAAGGCAGGCACTTTTTGGGCTAAATTTGAGACATTCCGGCCAAGAGGGCACTTTTCTGTCAAAAGGGCACTTTTGGCCAGAAGGGCACTTTGGTCTCATGGGGAGGAGGGCCCGGGCCCCCTGGCCCCCCTCTCCGGTGCGCCACTGATCAACTCCCATGTAGCTTTGTTGCTCAAATCTCGGTATAAGCGACACCGTCTCTACGTCTTTGCGGGCTCATGTACGTCTCTACGAACATGGCCAATTTCATAGGCACCTTGGCTTTGACATCGGAAGCCCCAGGTAGAACCTCAATCCTAGAAGCCCGGCCCTTGAGTGGTTCCACTGTTGAATAGCGAGAGGACGTACTAACCTCGATCCCAGGGGCGGCGGCTCCCACCCGCCGACCAGTGAGGCCAGCGAGCTTTGCAGTCGCTGTCACAACGGAAGGGATACATGTGATGCGGTGGGTTTCAGTCTCCGCATATTCAGAACTGGTTCCTTAATTTTGACGAGTCTAAGCGGTTGGAGAAACCACGGGGAATGACGGGCGATACCTAGGGCGGTAAGCCTCTGCATGTGCAGGGAAGTTGTTGCAGCTTGCGATAGGCATGCCGGTGTTCTAGTCCTTTGTGAGAGGTTGAGGGAAGGTTTGTTTGCTGGAAGCTGCCATACAGTGTGATTGTTGTCTGCTCCTCGTGGCGTCACACTATACAGGGGTCATGCAGGGGAGGGAGCGTCTGAGTTCCGCGGACGGGAGAACGCCAGGTGCCCAAGGAGTTATGCGGGCCTGGCGGTGCTTTCGCCCGGCTGAGAGAGGTTCACCACCCCGACCTCACTAGCAGCGCCGCCCGCCTCTTGGACCCCAGCCGGCCGGGCCGGCCTGGTTCTTGTCAGACACCAGGCCAGAGCTCAGGTCCTCAGTCCAAGACGACTTGTCGCTTGGCCCATATGGGCCCCTACGGGCCCTGATATATCAGGGCCAAACAGGTGTGTTGGTCCCACACCACAACCGGCAACGTGTGGCGGAGCACCTCAACCTTCAGTACTCCGTGAACCCCGAGAACCGGGCCGATGGGGTGTGACTACCCTGATAAAACTGAGCAGACGAGTGGACCAAAGGAAGCTTCACTTTCTTGCAGTATTTATAATATTATATGATATCGTGTTCATTTACTCCATAGCTCTAGAAGTTCGCCCGCTCGTTCACCCACTATCGGTCAGCTTACAAGCTGTCACTTTCCTAAACCACCCTGCACATTGCACATGTCTTCTCGCGTTCCAAAGCTTTGTCTTCCACTGGACCGTAATCCACGGAATAATGTCATAGAAATAGGCCCATTCTAAACCAGAAACCAGCCCAGACCATGTTAAGCCAAAGAAACCGTCTTTGCATATGCATTTTGTTTCAGTGCTTGGAACAAAACGTATATTTGTGCACACCACTGATGCACAGATGTATTCAAACATTACTTACAGTCCGCAAAGAGAAAATGCCTGCATGAGGCAGTTCCCTGAATGATGGGGTATCCATATCCATAAGCATCAGACAACTTTACACGACGCTCATTTTGGACATCATGATCATGTCGGTCAGGTTGCACCTTTTCAGTACTTGATGACAATGACGGTAAGCCTTCGCAGTGCATAATGATTGTCTATCCTTACAGTCCGGGCACGGGGCATGAGGCAATTCAACCCCATGAACCTACGTTGTTTTCAGTAATATAGAGAGATGCGGTAAGCGGCGTGGTGTATCTTTTAGAGTCATTTGAACATGAACTTCTATTCCAATGTCTCCCTGGCCAGCTCGAATCGGCCGTTGTCGGGCACGGTCGGCCGTTGTTGGGTACGGTCGGCTGTTGTTGGGTGGATCGGCCATGCTCGTCATAGTTGTCAAACCATGGTCGCTTAGCAAACGCGATTTCGTGCTTCGATGTTTTTTTAGATATTTTTTATTATTATAAATTTAATCCGAGTTGTTGTTGGGGTGGCTTGAGGAGCCAGGGTTCTATTGCCAAGCAGAGCTTGTTGCGTGAACCCTGCCCTCACCACCCGATTCATGAACTCCAGTTCAACGGCAAAATTTAGACCGAAAGTTTAACGTGCCGCCAATGCACCGACACGGCCGCCCGGCAGCTCGTCCTCGGCCTTATCGGGCCAGCTGCCAACTGACACTCCCGGCCGGGGGCTAAATGCGAGCGCGCGAAGCGACTCGAACCCTGTGTTGCCAGTACAGGGGAGACCAGTGCAGGCCAGCGCTGCACTGGTCTCCCCTGTACTGGCAATACAGGGTTGGAGTCGCTTCGCGCGCTCGCATTTAGCCCCCGGCCGGGGGTCAGTTGGCAGCTGGCCCGATAAGGCCGGGGACGAGCTGCCGGGCGGCCGTGTCGGTGCATTGGCGGCACGTTAAACGGATATATGTTGATGATATACAACTGAAAACTTAGTCTGGCACAGGTGACAAGGACAATGATCGAAGTCATCTATCCAATCAAGGTCAAATGCATGGAAATATGTGGTGAGCAGCTGAAGATGGCAATTTTCAAAACAGATAGCACTCAGGAAAATTCCGTGCTTCCCACCAAAAAGTAACAATACGATTTATTTCATTCGTTTGTAGAAAATCAAGAAAAAAAGTTATGTTGCATTGGGTGTCCACAAAATTTCTACATAGGCTTCATTTCGAAACGTTAATTTCGGAACCCCACTGGCATCGGAAATGAACAATTATTCATCAGAGCAACAATACACAAAACACAAAATCAGAAAATCAGTCCGGTCATTTTGATTTCGTAGTAATTCATATTACAGGCCTCTAATCGCCTTCAATTGTCAAAATTGTAATTGTACCTTCGCGCGTTTCAGTTCATATTGTACCTGACATTTACTTGAAACCTTGCATGTTTTTAGAGGATATGACATGGAAGCACGCAAATTCCAAATTCCAAAATATGTCTATTGATGATTAACAATTGCATGTTGAAGTGATTAGTGTCTAGGTGCTCTCATTTGACAGCGTAATCCGACCTGAGATTGCCTTTTTTTGTATTATGCTTTTTATTCTATCATTCGGCTATGCACAAATATTTCACTTTTGGCTGTATCTTTTATGGCTTCTGTATTATGAATGTTACAATGTGCATATACATACCGAATGGAGATAATGTGGAATAAATTTGATCCGTTCTATCTCGGCTTACCTTGATTGACTATTAATGGCCATAAATGCCTATAGTTCAATTTTCCTGACACAATATATGTTTATCAATTGCCGGACGATATATCCAATTCACAAGTGAGAAAATAGCCGATTGAAAAGGTACCTAAAAAAGCATCAGGAGGTTATAATGATCACCCAGGCACTGCAAGGCTTAATATTAAAATTACAATAATCTTGGTATATTTACCAGCATTTTCGCTATTGCCTTCATCAGGTTGCGATACCATCATAACGAACATGACAAAAATGTACAAATTTGAATATTAATTTACGACTCATTGTCATCCATTACTCAGATGGTCACAACATTGGTATCAAATTGCACCCTCTCTTGGAAACTAGTAAGGCATGGAAACCGGTAACTCCGTAAAGACTAGTAGCATGCTTGCGCACTATAAGTATATCACACCTTGCCTGCACACACATTTCCGTCAACAATCTGATATTCAAACTTGCTTTCGGTTTCATTTGGTTCAACTGATACATTGCATTCAGGATAGTAGATTTGACAGCTGCCGAGAAGGCTACATGATTGGCTATTTGATCTGATTCGCATGGAACATTGAATTCCGCCATTGAAAACTGCAAATTTCTGACCACATTATGCTCCGGGCGTTTTCTTTGCTCCATTGGTGGCGTCAGCAGAGCTGCTGGCAATGCGCACGCTTCGCGTTCGGCCCCGCCTCTGCGGGAAGTAGGTGATCGGCACCAGAGAGTTGTACTGGCGCAGCGGCAGCCTCCCCTGCAGCCGCCCCTGCAGGCGTCCAGGAAACAGGCCAGGCAGCCGCCCTTGGAGCCGCCCCTGCTCAGGCGCGCTGAATGCCAGCTGCTCGACGAGCTCGTCAGCCTCCCTCGCCAACTCGTCCATCGTCATCGTGTCCGGCAGCCGCCCCTGCAGCCGCCCCTGCAGCTGTCCCGGCAGCCGCCCATGGAACCGTCCCGACAGCCGTCCCTGCAGCCGCCCCTGTCCCGGCGCGCCGTACGCCAGCTGCTCGGTGAGCTGGTCAGTCTCCCTCGTCCCCTCGTCCATCGTCATCGTGTCCGGCGGCTGCCCGAACTGGTACAATTCTAGCGGCGGGCCGTCCTCCTGCTCCTGAGTCACCTTGGGCAGCGGGACCGGGATCGTGATGGGCACGTAGCGCGCCACGTACTTCACGTCGGGCACCTGCACCACGGTCCTGCTGGACGTGTCCACCTCGTCCGAGGCCGGCTGCTCCTCTGGCTCGGGCTCGTCTAGTCCGGCCAGGTCGTACAGGTCACGGCCTACCTGGCCGTGGTGCACACCGCCGTCACCGCCGTAGTCGTAGTCGTAGCCATAGCCGTGCCCCAGGTACTGGTCACCGCCATAGCCAGCCGCATCGTAGTCGCCATGGTGGGCGCCATGGTGGCCGTCGAAGTCACCATGGTGGCCGCCATGGTCACCATGATGTCCGCCATGACCGCCAAAGTGGCCACCATGGCCGTGGTGGCCGCCATGACCGTGCTTCCGGCCGCCAAACAGGCCGTGTCCTTTGAACAGGCCGCCGAACAGGCCAGGCCCCTTGCTGAAGCCGTAGTGGTAGCCACTGGCGTAGCCGTCGTGGTGGCCGATGCCGCCGTAGGTCCCGTGCCCGCCATAGTCGTTGAAGAGTCCGTTGGCGTAGCCGTGGCCGTAGCCGTATCTAGCGCCGTACGGGGTGGTGATGCCGTGGCCGCCGCCGTGATGGCCCAGGTTGTGAACGCTGCCGTGAAAGCCATCATGATGGCCGATATCATGATGGTCATCATGGTGTCCGATATCGTGATGATCATCACCATGGCCAATATCGTAGTGATCATCATGATATCCTATAGTGTGATCAGCATCCTGATGGCCAACACCGTAATCATGATCATGGTGGCCAATATCGTGGTGATCATCATAATGGACGATATCGTGGTGATCATGATGATGACCTAAGTCATCATGATGGGCGCCGTGATGGTCTCCGTGGTAGTAATCTGCGTACCCGTACCCAGCGCCGTGGCCGTGACCGTGGCCATAGCCGTGGCCATGTCCATAATCGTGGCCGTAGTCGTAGTAGTAGGGACACCCGTGGCCGTAGTCGTACTCGCCGTAGCCATAGTCGTGGCCGTAGCCGCCGTGTCTGCTGTGGTGACGATAGCGGCCCTTGTCGCGGAAGCTCAAACCGCCCCTTTTGCCGTAGCCGAAGAGGTGGCCGCTGCCGTAGTAGCCACAGTGGCCCTTGTGACCGAACTTCCTGCGCCACAGCCGGCCCAAGAAGAAGCTGTGCGCGACAAGAGGACCCAGCAGCACGGCCAGCAGCAGCACGAGACCGGCGTTCATGCTGACGGCCGGCTCGACGGTACTGGCGTGGCGGCGATTTGCGCACACTTTATCATCTACGTCACGACGGCTTTCACCGTCGGTCGAGTTTGCCGGTGGTAAAAAGCGGTTGTCGCCGGTCAACATAGAGCTGGTACGGCGCGCCCTGGCGAACTCTCCTCCCCTCCCCCACACACACCGGGGACCGGCAAGTGTCCCGTGACGGCTGTGACGCAACTCCCAGCCGGAGGTGTCCGTCGGCTGGCCGTGGTTACACAGTAGGGTGTGTCACGAAGGACCTTTTTTTGGAAATTGCACTTTGCTTAGTGAAATTATCGTGCAGATCACCTTAAAAAACCTGTGGTCGAAACCAAATCGAAATCAAACAATATACAAAATATGTGACAGGCCGATAAAGAAACAAATTTGCCGGGCGCCCGGCGTTGAAGTTTCCAGTGATGGCGCTCCGTTGCGATTGGCATCTAACACAACGCGTCCGGCCACCGGCGGAGCGCCGCCGCGGCGCTGTGACGAAAAAGGCGGCAGTCGGTGCTGTGGATGACTGGTGAATGGATTCTGGTGATGAAGCTCATTAATAAAACTCAATGAAAGTGTTTAGTGGGGTAAAAGGCTTTTGATAAGCACCAGTCGCTTAATAAGTTGCCTGGATATCTGACGCATGAAAGAAAGGTTCACTTTACGTCGCTTGTTCGTTCCATTTTCAATCAGTAGATCTATCGGGGTATAATGCTAATATTTTCACTTTTGAAAGCTTAAACATCTTCAAAATTCCTCGTCTGTTTACATCGAAGACCAATTAAATCATTCTGAGACACTTGATATCTTATTGTTATGACAAATAGACCAGGCGAAATCGGCATCATGCTCCGTTCCACTACAACCGAAGGAGACGGGCATACAGCGACGTCACCTTTTGTACGAGCGGCCACATTTTTTGTACGAACTATCATTTTATAACTGTACTACTTGTCTACATGCTCGACAGAAAACCCGACATGAAATCATTTTGCTGCTGAGCACTGGCATCGCTGACCTGTGTTTCAACTTCGCCACAATGTAACCGTGGCGGGCCTCTTCACCAATTACCTTCAAAGACGCCTCGGTCACCACTTTCACCATCCGTTCCACCGTCTGACTGTGCACGGGGTATGGCGGTACTTCGAGAGGACTCGCGATGATGTCTAGTAAGTCATCATCGGACAGTTGTTGCGTCAAGGGCGGCTCGGTTATAGCCTCATTACACCAATCAATCAGCTCCATGATGCTGTTTGCCCCCATATTCACTTTTGGAAGCTTGAACTTGCGCACTTCGTCAGTATCATTATTGACTTGAGTTCTGCGACACTGCTGGATTTGAGTGACCGCCCTTTCCCGTGTGGCCTGATCTTGGCCCGCTGCCATTGCTAGCAGTACTGCCTCAGGGTGACACCAGTAGCTGTTGCGCTGTATTACCGGCTGCACCATGGCCGCTATCTCAGGTCGCAAACTTTTGAGAAGTTGCACGCTGTGCAGCGCATTGCCAGGACCGTCAGAACATTTCCAGTACTTCTTGATGCAGAACCACATGGGAGTATAGTGGCACACGATGAACTCCGCTAGCATTCTCAGACTGTCTGATGGCTGTGCGGTTGATATGTAGAGCCGGAGAATTCGCGCCGCCAGAGTCAGGCACCCTGAGTGGTTTAGTGAACCGATCTTCATTTTCGCAGTTCTATCTGAGATACAGCCCGTCTGGACACTACGCGCCAGACTGTACAGAATAGCCTGATCTGAACTTAGGTCACTGAGAATCTCCTGCGTCATTTCTGAAACATTTCCGCCATCGATTGGCTCAAAATCGACCACTGGCAAGGTTTCTACTGCGCCAGCAGCAGCCCGGCCAATCAGCCCACTAAACGACTTAGGTCCTGTTGTGACTCCATCTAACTAGCTAAATACTGCACGAAGAGTAAGTTCATTTGCATGAAGTTGGCACACAAACCAGTTTTTGTTCGAGCTCAAACAAACGGATAACACCACCTTTTTGGCCAATATTAAATATCGTGCCATCACAGCCAAGCACAGAAACATTCGCACCAAACTCGTATGCCACGGCGTTCAGGTCCTGAAAAATGTCCTCCGCTTTCCCAGTCTGTGGGGTAAAGTGTCCTAAATATGCACTGTCTGACTCGGATACAACCACAATGTGCTCTTCCGTCTTCTTTGAACTGGCTGTCATAAGCGTGTCGTCTTTTCTCCCTTCGAAGTAGAGACCAGATACACGACCTGCATGATCCTCATGGCTCTGGGCTACTACCTCTCTTCTAATCCGATCCCTTGCTCGCCATACTTTTTTGCTATCCACTATGCAGTCCATATCGTCAGAAGTGATCCGACCAATGTTCACTTGGAAACCGTTTATGATCGCAGCACACGCACGATTAGACACTCCGTACCGATCAGTCGCTAGAGCCGTATTTAGCAGTTCGTCTGTGTTACTGTTCACCATATACTCTGACTCATTGACTACAGATGTGAGCGATGATGAATCTGTGGCGGAATCTTGGTCTGAATTAGAATCTAGCTGGGCCATTCCAGAAGGTCCCGGTTGTGGTGATGTGACTCTCTCGGCGGTCAGACGCCTCCTTTCGTCCATGGCGCGTCGACGAGTGGTTTCATGGATATCTGCGGTGCCGATTTGCATTTCGCGAGTTCCTCTCTGGTCTTGGACAAAGGGAAACTCCATTCGTGGCACTTTGTCGGCCATCGCACATTTGCAGCTATCGATATCAGCACATTTGCAGCGGGCTATATCAAACAATTTTCCAAACCACTCATCACCGGACGGACGTACACCTGGTGATGCCGACTTCTTTCCAGCAGTTTTCATGTATCGCAAGTAGCGATCGCGGCATTTTCGAACCACTGCCGCCTTTTTCGTCACAGCGCTGCGGCGGCGCTCCGACGGCGGCCGACGCGTGGTGTTAGATGCCAATCGCAACGGAGCGCTATCACTGGAGACTTCAACGCCGGGCGCCCGGCAAATTTGTTTCTTTATCGGCCTGTCGCATATTTAGTTTATTGTTTGATTTCGATTTGGTTTCGACCACGGGTTTTTTTTTAGGTGATCTGCACGATAATTTCACTAAGCATAAGAAAAACCGTTCAGGCGACACACCCTATTACACAGTCATCATGTGCCAGCGTGCTGCTGATGAGGCTCGAATCTGCGCGCGTTCTGGTCGGCGTTCCTGAGACTGACAACGGGACACGGCACGGGAACAGCGTCAAAGTTGGGTGGGGACAAGAGCCATTGTCAACTCGAATCTTCCCCATGCAATGTCCATAACATAGGGCCAACATTACACGCTCCGAATTCGGGGAAGAGATCATGCCCGGAGGCAGCCTGGTTCTCTCGGCCACGCTGGCTTGAGCCCGAGGGTATGGTCTCGCCTCGTGTCACCAGAGAGCCGCCCTGGTTCCCTCGGTCACGCTGGCTTGAGTACGAGGGCACGGTCTCGCCTCGTGTCACCGGAGCCGTCCTCTGTTCACCGGGTCAGATAAATCTGGATTTCGGCGAAATATTTATTACAGCAACGTCTCGAATCCTACACAAACGTTATCTTAATATTAGGCTAAAAGCTCTTCACGCACAATTACTCAAAGCAAAATATTTAATATAATAATTTTACGTTAAAGGCTAGACACGGGTTTAAAGCCGGCTTGTGGACAGCCATCAGCAGGTATGGTAAATATTCGACAGAACAATGGGCAGCAAAATCATCCATTGTCCAATCTGAATATGGTATTTGTGCATACAATTCCATCCCCGATCCAATTTCACCCGATGTTAACACATAATTAAATCCACCTCATGCTTTGACGGCATCAGCCATTCGTTGCATCACTAAACACACGAATGGACACACGAATGGAGAGAGCAGGTGACGTGCAATGATGACGTCTAAGATCTTAATTTGGCGGTACCACAACACAATTCGCCCAGCTTATGATGCTTTTGATCGATTCAAAGCAGGTTGAGTGGGTCTTGTGGCGTCAGAGGTAGCACTGATAGCACTGCCCAGTCCGGCGGGCGCTGCGAGTTAGAATCGTGATGGTTCACCAAGCGCCGCTCTCCACAATACAAGCTCAGAATGTCGGAGAATAGAGCAGGGGGTGAGGACGCTTTGTTTTCTCTCCTTCACCTCAGCAAAGACATGGCAGTCTGATGAAACCTGGCGTGCAAAACGGTAATATGGTACTTTGTGTGTATGTGTGTGGGGGGGTAGCAACAGTTTTGCTTCCACCACAAAACCCACAATGCCTGCGTCCAGCCTTCATCGCCACCGACGTCCGACCTCAGCACCCGGCTCCAATCACACCCACTAATCCGGGAGCAAACAAACCAATTACACGACCTCGAGCCACATCAGGGCCGCTGTGCTCGTATGGCGGCGCTATTGCTCGACGCCTGACAGCGCGACAGCAAATTTGCCAAACGTCGGCCGTGCAAATTTGCTAGATGTCGGCAGCGCAAATTTGCCAGATGTCGGCCGTGTAAATTACTTGCCGACTGAGCTGCGGTATGAATGAAGACAATTACACCCGTAGGCCACATTGTGGAACACGCCTGTCACCGGCAGCGCCGCGACAACATTGAGAAAACGCCCCCCAACAGAAAGGCCACCGATGGCGCCAGCTGCCACCGCTCCATATTAGCACCTGCTACACCGGCCCGCGACGCAGCCACCGGCCTGGCTTTGGCCGAGGCGGCCAGCTGGCCAAAGTCGAGTCGCCGCCGCCGCCCTCGTGCACGCACAGCCGGGCGCAGGTGCAATATGTTGGCCGGCGCGGCGGAAGCGGCGACGATCCTATTCACAAAACGACGCGTGGTGGGCGTGCGACCGGCGGCGGCGGACCTTCAATGGGGCGGGGGATGGGTGTCCGGTCTGGCGCCCGCGTCACCGCCTGACCGACACACGTCAGGTGGTCCGCCACCACACCACCTGACTGTCGTCACACCGCCTGACCGACACACGTCAGGTGGTCCGCCACCACACCGCCTGACCGACACACGTCAGGTGGTCCGCCACCACACCGCCTGACCGACACACGTCAGGTGGTCCGCCACCACACCACCTGACTGTCGTCACACCGCCTGACCGACACACGTCAGGTGGTCCGCCACCACACCACCTGACCGACACACGTCAGGTGGTCCGCCACCACACCACCTGACTGTCGTCACACCGCCTGACCGACACACGTCAGGTGGTCCGCCACCACACCGCCTGACCGACACACGTCAGGTGGTCCGCCACCACACCACCTGACTGTCGTCACACCGCCTGACCGACACACGTCAGGTGGTCCGCCACCACACCGCCTGACCGACATACGTCAGGTGGTCCGCCACCACACCGCCTGGCGACACACGTCAGGTGGTCCGCCACCACACCGCCTGACCGACACACGTCAGGTGGTCCGCCACCACACCGCCTGGCGACACACGTCAGGTGGTCCGCCACCACACCGCCTGGCGACACACGTCAGGTGGTCCGCCACCACACCGCCTGACCGACACACGTCAGGTGGTCCGCCACCACACCGCCTGACCGACACACGTCAGGTGGTCCGCCACCACACCACCTGACTGTCGTCACACCGCCTCACGGACATACCTCAGGCGTCGCTCTGGCGCTATTCCTGCACCAGAATCCGTTGGTGTCACGTCGGTGCCTGCACCATCATCAAATGGTGCCGGCATGAAGTGGCGTGCCGCTGTCGGCCGGCGGGCAGCAGGTGTGTCCGTGACGGCGCTGCTTGCCGCGACACACTCCGTGTGACCTGAGGCGTAAATCTGGCGTTGGCCACCATATGCCCGGGAGGAGACGGAGGGGAGCTGTGTGCTGCCCTGTGCCGCACCTGCGGCCTCTTCCTGCCGCGCGACGCGCCGACTGCCGCCGCCAGGTGAGGTGCAACTGGGGACCGGCGCTGCACTGAGCAACAGGTTACTGCTGGGAAGACGAGTCAGGGCAGGTCGGACAGATATCTAGCAAGTATATTTATACGTATATATATATATATATATATATATATATATATATATATATATATATATATATATATACATATATATATATATATGTATATATATATATATATATATATATATATATATATATATATATATATATATATATATATATATATATATACACGTACCATATCAGGTCAGCCAAGTGGAATTCAGTGGCCATAGAATACATTTCGTGCAAACATGAGCAAAATTTTGGATCATTTCCTTCATCTCTTACACAATTAGTCGCAACGCGTTCCAACGTCATTAAACCTCATCACCAAACAGCTGGACCCACATAGCAGCAGAGCAGTCCTGTGCTGATTGTGCCGGCGCCCTGAAAAACTTACTAAATTTCACTTGTGTTTGTACTTCGGTTAACTTTTTAGGGCCTATTAAGAATTAGATGAGCTGAGAAATGCACATGCTATGTTATTGTTTTCTGGCCACGACTTATGTTAGATCGTGCTGTGCTGGTGAAGCGATACCGACCGATTTTGCGTATTTAACGCAAAGCAGCTTAGAGCAAGGCATGCACTTAGTTTAGTGGCTAGTGACTATTGCACCGGTGCACAATAGATTTCCCCCTCATGGCAGGGCATTTTTAAATAGGAAATTTCGGGCTATTTCAGCCCTATCCTTGCCATCGGGCCCCCATCGCCCGACTGGGGCCCAATATGATTGATTTGAAAGCATCCAAGTGCTCTTTGACATCTGAGCCTTAGTGCCCCCTGCCATCTTTTGGTCTTCCCTCTAACAAGTATCATCCAACCTCTTCCAGATGCCCTCTGCCCCTGAGTGCCCTGTGCTGGTCCATTTCCGAGTGCCGCCTGCTCTTTTGTTCCCTCTGCCGCTTAATGCCCTTCAACCACTTTCAATTAGCCTTTGTGTCTGCTGAGTACCCTCTACCCCTTTTAGCATCTTCCAGTCTGAGGAAGATCCTTCGGCACCGGTGGGAACAACACGTGCCTCATGTATCCTCCAGCTGCCTGTGCCGCCGTCCAGGTGCGCAGTCGTGTTAATTTTGCCTTATGGGATACTGGATTCTGATATATTTTCATCTCCATTATGTGACGTCAAGGAACGTTTATACCGCTCAGCTTACTCTTTTGTGGAAATGGGAACAAAACGCGCCCCTCCATGCACTTCCGAAGTAGTGCCCTCCCGCGTCAATTTCTGGATCCGTCCCTTATTCTGATCTGACTTGACCTACCCTGTCGTGATCCTTCTGGCTGTGGTCGATACAAGTGCATTGATTTCTTTCATTTATTGAAAACAATGCCAAAAGAAAACAAGCTGTGCCTTCTTCTACCATTTCCAATGAATCAAGTCTAAATCTGTACTCTAACCAAAGATGACCTATGGTCACCCCGAAATAGGTGGACATGCAAAAGTAATTCGGAATGCGCAAGGAAAAAAATAAGCACCAGCTATCTATGTTTTGGGCTCTCCAGGACAAAAACTTCCATTGTAACGCCATTTGCAAGTTATCCCAGCTTATGTAGACGGAAAGTTAGTGGGGTGGTTGGTTTCAAGAGGCGAATAGTTCCCCCGTCCGGCTCGGCGATGGTGAGCTTGCCCGCCGGTGCGGCGAGGTTTAAGCGGTGGCCAGTTCCACAACAAATCGACCAGGCAATGGGTGTTTGTCCACCCTCATGTCTTAGATTTTGAGAAGAATTGGAATATTAAGTTATCTTATGCCCGGAATCCACCTATGCAAATTTTACTTCGATCAGGTCAACGGTTCAGGAGTTATAGCCTCGGACATTTATGGCAGGTCACACTGCAAGATTATATTCGGTGGCCGATAATTAAGTTAATTACCGGTCAAAACATAAATATCCAGACATTTTTCAATTCGCAAAGATTCAAGGAATCCAATTCTGGCAATATGTGTAATAGGTGATAAATAATAAAAGAGTTAACTCATGACCTCAGGTCACGTGACCATCGGTTACATCGATGCCCCTTATTTTTTAATTGACAGAATGGAGGGACCACGTTTTTAATTGAAATATAGCAAAACAAATGGGCGTTTCACTCTATAAATCTTCATTTGGAGAGCGCAAAATTTACCATATTTGAAGTGTTTCGAGGATCGAGCTAATGACTCGGCCATCCTTCCGTCCAATATCGAGATGCAGTTTAATAGCTTATACCAACGCGTTCTCTGGCACTGTGTGGATAATGGACGGTTTTAAAAAGTAATAATGCGCAAAGCTGTATAACATTAATAAATTTAACTCATGATAACGGGGGAATTACATGATAAATCGATCAGGGAAAGGTGTGACTGTCCACCCTCATGTCTCAGATTTTGAGCAAATGATGGATGCATCAGGTTTTCATATGTCCTGAACCCTCCTGCTCAAATTTTATTTCGATCAAGTCAGAAGTTCATGAGTTATAGCCTCGGGCATTTCTGGAAGGTTACGCTACGAGGCTACCCTAGGTGGCCGATCACTACGTTAAATATAGTTCAAAATATGAATGCCCAGAAGTTTTTGAACTCGGAAAGTTGCAAGGAATCCAATTTCGGTAATTTGTTTTTAATAAATGATAAATGATCGAAAAGTTTCCACATGACCTCAGGTCACGCGACTTCCGATGACCTCGACGCCCATGAAAATTTGCTTTGTATAATTGACACGATGGAAGGACCATATTTTTGTTTGACATAGCAAATAAAAACAATAGCGTATTCGCTACAGACGCCCGTTTGGCAAGCGCACACTTTATCATATGTGAAGATTATCGAGGATTGAACTTCTAACTTGGTCAGGCCGGGCTGTCAGCAGAGTCCAAGACAATAAAGGGCCCTCACTTGATGGACAGGGTCCAAGCGTTTGAAAAGGGCCCTCCGGATTGTCCGAAAGGCCCTAAGTCGTCAAAGAGGGCTCCTGAAATGACTGAGGGGCCCTAGTTGCCGCAGGGTATATCTGGCCGTCAGAAACGGCCCGTGGGCCGATGGAAGTTGCCCTAGCTGTTGAAAGAGGGCCTCCGGCGCGACAGGGGAGGCCCTGGATCGTTAAGGAGGTCCCCTGTGCCGAGAAAGAGGATCCCTAGCCGTTGGAGGACCGGGGCCGTCGGGGAGAGCCCAGAGTCGGCACAAACGGCCCTTAGGCCGATAAGGGCCGAAACCACACAGGGGCTCCTTGAATGATAGAGGATTAACAGTTTTGAAGAGGAGATTCCGGCCGGACGGAGAGTGTGCTGAGCCGTGAAAGCTGGTCTCTGGGCCAACGGATGGGGCCATGGACCGGGCGTGCGGAGCCACCAGGTTGGCCTTGGCTCACGCTGATGGACAGGGTCTCAGAGCTGACAGCGGGCCTCAAGCCGATTAGGGGACCCCGAATTTTGTAGACGATCCTGGCTGGAGCGAATAGTTCCCGTGCTACGTAAAGGGTTTCTATGGATGGGCCCGGGCTGCTACGCAGTAGTGGCGTTTTCAAGGCACGAGAACCTTGATTGATGCTTGAGTGAGAGGATCTCCTGAGAGTCAAAGAGGACTGGACTGGAATTCGTCTGATGCTGAGAGCGGCAGGTTATGGATGAACAATGCCAACCGAGAGAAAAAAATCCCTGTTGGCTAGCAATTGAGGTGAGGAATACCGATGGTCTGTCTCAGAGCTAGAATGGTCTTGAAACCACGAGAACTGTCGACAATTAGGAAGAACCCCAAAGAGCATGAGAAGGCCCTTGAAGGCGAATACAAATCCTATTTACCTAGGAACTATTCTAAGAAGAGTCCCTAGGTCAATGATTGTGAGGAATACTGAAGGACAATGGCAGAGCTAGAAAGCCCTTGAAGCTAGAAAGACTGTCAAACACTGGGAAGGGCCCTAACAGCTGAAGAGGACCCCTGACTATTGGAAATGGTCACCGAGCGCTAAACAAGACTGGATGGTGATGCACAAGAGGCTTGGAAGAGGTCCCTATGAGCCGAAGAGCCCCCCCCCTCGAGATCTAAAGAGTCCCTAAGGATTAGCGATCGTTGCGAGGAATACTGAGGAACAATTCCAGAGCTAGAATGTGTCATTTCCAGCCCGAAAACTTGAGGAGTAGGGAGATCCCCTGAGAGCTAGAGCGGACCGGACTGTGATCCTTCTGAGGCTTGGGAGGAACACTGGGGGATGAACAGAGCCACCTAAGGGTTAAGGGGAGTTCCGAGAGTTGGCGATGTTTGCGAGAAATTGTGAGGCCTGTCTCAGAGCTGCTTTGTCACGAAGGAAGAGGTGGAGAAGGTCACTGCCAGCCTCGCAGGTCGCTTTACGAAAGGTCTCGCCGTCAAGGGAACACAAAAATGTCACAAGTTCTCGCTGGCACAAGTTATGAATGTTTTGATACATACATTGTCGGACGAGGAGGAGCGTGCCGTGAAAGTGTCACGATAGGTGTACAAAGACAAGCTAGACACGAGACGAAAACAATTAGTCCACATATGAAACATGGTTTGTTATCGCAGCTACCTGCAGATTTCTGTGTCCATCTGCTTTTGGGCGATAACACAATCTCTGGATCGTTTCCATGCCCTCAAATATGCAAACGGTACTTCGACGCACTTCTGACGGGGCATGGTTGTGAGGTGATGTACCGCCATATTTATCGGTTGAATAAATGTTTGTTCTAAACATACAATGACTATGCAGCTATGATGTATTGCCCTCATGAATCCCTACGGATCTTGTTTTCTATAAGACTTACAAGCATTAAAAGATGTCAGGAAGTGTTCTCGGCGAACGAAATTGCGATGCATTTTGCTCAGCGAAATTACCCGATATAACAACACTCAGGCTACTGGTACCGACCACAATTTAGTTGAGGCCAATGGCCACTTCTGACATCAGTAGGCGCCATTCATCTGATATAGATAACTGGATATTGGAGGTAAATAAGTACATTGGAAGACATAAGCCCACACAATGTCCGAGAACACGCTACTACTTGTTGTGAAACCGCATCTCTATTTTGGACGGGGAGACGGCCGGGCTCAATATTCGAAAGACTTCAAGTATAGTAAAGTTTTCGCTTCAGGTTTAATTCGGATTTTAAAAAACATTTCCTATGTATAAAGCCAAAACATGGTCCTACCATTCTGTCAATAAAAAAAGTGCACGGGCATCAAGGTCATCGGAGGTCACGTGACCCCAGACTATGGGCTAACTCTTATATTATTCCTCACATATCACATATACTGCTATAATTGGATTCCTTGAATCTTTCCGAGTTAAAAAATGTCTGGATATTTATATTTTGCCCGATGATTACCTCAGTTATCGACCACCGAACATAACCTTGCAGCGTGACCCATAACCTTGCAGAAATTATCGAGGCTATATAACTCCTGAACTGTCGACCTGATCGATGTACAATTTGCACAGGCAGATTCAGGGCACAAGATAACCCTATACACCAACTTTGCTCAAGCCTGAGACATGACGGTGCCGGACCATTATCGATATGTCATGTAGTGCTCCAGATAGAGGGCCCACAGTCAAGAATATGAAAAGTGCAATCTCGTTTTATCATGATATTTAATACAGGTATCTAAAACAAATTATACAACTTTAGCTACATACGCACAAAAACCATTCCAATGTTCCAATGCTAAGGGCTGTGTCTAGCGACCATAACTTTTAGTAATGGACGGCATTATTGCCTACTCTTATTTCTCTATTGTTGCACGCTTTATCATATGATGTAGACGTCGGGAATCGTGAAGTCTCAGCCAATATAGATTGCAGATGGCACAATTTCATATCAAACCTGCTACGGAGCCCGTGCGGTGCACAGTATAAGCATACTACAGCAAGCTAAGCTCATTTTCTTGGTTCATCTTGGTAAGCTCGATACATTTGTTTTGCTTTGGTACCATATCAGTGAAGGCAACCATAAGGATAGGCACGACGTCACGATGCCTAATATCTTGAATTTTTCATATTTTTTCCGATAGTTGAAGCACAACCTGTCCTGTACATGGTTTCTTTACGGACAGGCATATAATTACTGAGTCGGCAAATTCATTCAACTGCGGGGGAAAAATCGGCGCCTGAGGGGGCAAATTCACCAGCAGTTAACGTATTAAAATAAGCCATGCCACAGAACGGGTAGAACGGCGGTCCTACAAACTCCTTAAAGGCTTAGAAATTAGCCTTAGTAGCATGCATGGACGACTTTGACGACAGGGATACCTTTGGACACCGAGAAACCTTGACGACAGGGACACCTTTGAACACCGAGGAACCTAGACGACAGGGATACCTTTGGACACCGAGAAACCTTGACGACTGGGACACCTTTGGACACCGAGGAACCTAGACGACAGGGATACCTTTGGACACCGAGAAACCTTGACGACAGGGACACCTTTGGACACCGAAGAACCTTGACGACAGGGATACCTTTGGACACCGAGAAACCTTGACGACAGGGATACCTTTGGACACCGAGAAACCTTGACGACAGGGATACCTTTGGACACCGAGAAACCTTGACGACAGGGATATCTTTGGACACCGAGAAACCTTGACGACAGGGACACCTTTGGACACCGAGGAACCTTGACGACAGGGATACCTTTGGACACCGAGAAACCTTGACGACAGGGACACCTTTGGACACCAAGGAACCTTGACGACAGGGATACCATTGGACACCGAGAAACCTTGACGACAGGGACACCTTTGGACACCGAGGAACCCTGACGACAGGGATACCTTTGGACACCGAGAAACCTTGACGACAGGGATACCTTTGGACACCGAGGAACCTTGACGACAGGGATACCTTTGGACACCGAGAAACCTTGACGACAGGGATACCTTTGGACACCGAGAAACCTTGACGACAGGGATACCTTTGGACACCGAGAAACCTTGACGACAGGGATACCTTTGGACACCGAGAAACCTTGACGACAGGGATATCTTTGGACACCGATAAACCTTGACGACAGGGACACCTTTGGACACCGAGGAACCTTGACGACAGGGATACCTTTGGACACCGAGAAACCTTGACGACAGGGACACCTTTGGACACCAAGGAACCTTGACGACAGGGATACCTTTGGACACCGAGAAACCTTGACGACAGGGACACCTTTGGACACCGAGGAACCCTGACGACAGGGATACCTTTGGACACCGAGAAACCTTGACGACAGGGATACCTTTGGACACCGAGGAACCTTGACGACAGGGATACCTTTGGACACCGAGAAACCTTGACGACAGGGATACCTTTGGACACCGAGAAACCTTGACGACAGGGATACCTTTGGACACCGAGAAACCTTGACGACAGGGATACCTTTGGACACCGAGAAACCTTGACGACAGGGATACCTTTGGACACCTAGGAACCTTGACGACAGGGATACCTTGGAGACATGGCACCTCGGAGACAGAGGCGCTGTTGGTGATGGAAACGCAATGGGAGCAGATATCCTTATGAAATATACCCTGAAAACGAATCAGCATGGAAATCTGATTGCCCACCCCCAAACCAAAAACTTGTGATGCCGCTTTTACAAAGGTGCTTTTATTGCAGGCTTGCTGGCGACAAAGGCGCCTCCGGGACGTTCTGCCACAAGGGCGCCGTTGGCCTTATATGGATAGGCACCTTTGGCGACACGGACCCCTTCGGTGAGGGGTACTCCTTTAGCGACAAGGACTCCTTCGATGAGAGTGACACCTTCAGCAACAGAGGCTCCTTCGGTGGGAGAAGGCACCTTTGGCGACAGGTACTCCTTCGGTAATATGGACTCCTTCAGTGAGGGGTGCACCTTTAGCGGCAAGGACATCTTCGGTGAGATGGGTTCCTTTATTGACAAGGACTCTTTCAGTAAGAGGGGCTTCTTTAACGACAGGTACTCCTTCGGTGAGAGGGGCACCTGGCGACAGAGACTCCTTCGGTGAGAGACTCCTGCCTTTGATGTCAAGGGCATCTTTGGTGGCATGACCTCCTTTTTCCTCAGGAGCACCTGTAGTGACAGGAGTGCTTTTGGCGGCAGGAGTATCTTTAGTGATAGAGGCGCCATTAATGGAAGGGCTTCCTCTCGTGCCAGGAACGCCTTTGATTACAGGACAGGGGAGGTCTTTTCGAGACAGGAGCGCTATTGGTGGCAGGAACGCCTTTGGCGATAGAGGCGCCTTGGCGACAGGGGACCTTCTAGTGATAGGTATTTAATTGGTACAAAGTTTTCCTAGTGAATGGGGCGCCTTTGAACCTGTCCGAAGTGAAATGAATATTTCTGGTGACGAGTACGCTCTTTCACAGACGATTTAGTCACTATCGTTTATGCCTCAAGAGCCCAATCTGTGCCAAGTACGTCTCTGTCGACAGTGGCGCCTTTATACCTGTAATCTGTGCCAAGTACGTCTCTGTGGACTGAGTCGTCTTTTCCCGTCTGCTACTGAGAACACATTTTGTGATTCGAATTGAAGAAGTCCCGCTACACTTACGATCAAATAAGTTTACGCGTTAGGTTAAATCTAACGTAAGGTGAGTGAAATCTAAGAGTTAATTGGAACTGAGTTATTTGAGGGAAAAAGTTCCAAGACGTCGAAGCTGGGCTGCAAGAACTGTCCTGTGAACTGATGGGTGGCTATTTATCGACGCTCTGAGCGCTATGAACTCCAAAGTTGAAAGGGCATTGGGCACCATGTTCAGCGACTTGAGTGCCACATCTGTTTAATAGGCTGCATGTTGATCTAAGTAGTCGGTCCTCGTAGCCTGTGGTGGCTGCGTTTCAGTCGGTTATGATGATCAGGAAGTCAAGGTCTACCAAGGAGTGGCTTTTAGTTCATAACTGTTGAACGCATGTGCATAGAGTAAGGTAATTATTGAAACAAGTACGCTATTGTTACAAGGGCTTCACACCTGTTTAAGTATGTATATGTCTTATCATATAGGCACTTGGACATGATATATTTCAGTACGTCATATATCGGTGGAAAAGGATATTGGCTTACGTAAGCATTGGCATGGTTTGGTCTTTAATTCAAATGGCAACATTCTGGGAAAGCTTGGTCTGAATGTAGACGCAACTTTTCAAGATGTGCCCAAAATTGCGACGGACTCGTATGGAGATATTTTTGAATGCTCATCATCTAAGTAGCCAAGTCTGCACAAACAGCTCTTGACAGCTGTTTGTGCACACGCTGTTCATGCTATTTGTGTGCATGCTGTGTACATAGCAATCGTGGGCGGATTCTACATGCTTAAACATTTGGAACCGTTCTCCACAATGGGCTTCCTCTTTCCTGGATTTCCACAAATTGTGGAGTATGTGCTCTATGGATGGATACAATGGGATGTTGATGCCTACTAGATACCGGCTCCCAAACCTTTATGAGTGTCCTGTTCCAAAACCTCCCCTCCAATTAACTTCAGAACACGCTCGCCGTTTATCGACTAATGACTGAAGTTTGGGGAGTACAGTGTTGAAATTTAGAAACAAGGAACTTTTTTGTACACGTTGAGCTGATTTCGTTGCAGTTTTTAGTATCGTTATCTTTTGGTGGGGATGAGGATAACCTGACTGGTGCAGCATCGCTGGCTTATTTGTGGCCAGTGTGATGATCAACGATCTCAGCAATGTAATTAACGCATTTTTGTGAATGCCAAGTGAATAATGGCACAACGTGAATGAAATTTCATAGTTGAGCAACCATCTTTCTCCTTGCATACACGTGCTGGTAATCGAATGTGTGGCTGGGCTGAAATGTATAAAGCTGCGCCAAATACAGCGCCAATGCATCCCCACCTGACACGCCTCGGTCATTTTGCGGCTTCCCTGGCCGGCCACAGTTGGCGGGCCAATCAGCGGGCCGATCGCCGGCCGTGGGCGGGGCGTAGCGTGGGACTGGCCCGGCCGGCGGCGACCGACGGCAGTTTTTGGCGCACCACCGGCCGGCGTGCACGTCCAGCCGAGATGAAGACGAACCAGCGAGACGGCCGGCCCGGCTGCGAGCCGACCCAGCGGCGGCGGCGGGTCGCCTCCTACCTGGAGCAGCTGCGCCAGCTAGTGCCGCTGGTGCCGCTGGACCGGCCCGTCAGCCAGCTGGAGGTGATCCAACACGTGATCGACTACATCAGCGAGCTGGAGCAGCAGCTGGAGCGCCGGCAGGAGACCCAGCACGGTGCGGCCGCCAAGCGGCGCCCCCTGCAGGAAGTCACGCGGAACCAGGCGCCACCGGTGCCGGCCGACCTGGTCAAGCAGGTAACTGGTGGCTCGCTCGCAAATTGGCGTTGTGGTGTATCAGTATCGTGTGGCGGCGGCCGGTGGCAATTGTGCACGTTTTAACATTGCCATTTGAACACGGGTTAGAATGGGTCAGTCCTCGCCAGTCATCGTTAAGGTGGCGCGCAAAAAGAATAACACCTTATCGAAAATACGATGATGTAAGTGTATAAATATGCGCTATGCCGTCTAGCTCATTATTTCTAAGAGTGCTTCCAGTATGACATGCAAGCGTCTGCAATCGTCTATGCATGCTTAGCATTCGTAGGACCATGAACCTATAAATTAACGAAGGTTCGCCACCAAAATACGCGTCCAATATTTATGTGCATACCCAGGTGACTGGTTCCGAAGTGCCATGGCTTAACACCACGAAGTTTCCACGGCTAAGGGAGCCAGATCGATGCCCCTAGGTTCGCCTTCAAGGCACATGATGACCGTACGGATATGCAGAGGTGAAAAAATGGTCGCAAATTCCACCAACGAAATTTTCCGCCATAACTTTTCCACCACTCCAAAGATAGTGTCCCGTGAAGTTCTTTGTTTTAGCCCACTTTAGTTCCATGTTTTGCAGTATTTTTGCAGTTTTTATTTTAGGCGAAAAACTTTTTTACCACCGTGGATAACTGATCTCTTCCGCCCGCATTTCGGGAGACAAAGATAAAACATGCTGCAAACCGTATCCTTATATTTACGAATTCATGAAACATGAGCCGCTACATGGTGTCATAAACTCAGCACTAACTTCGTTGTTGGTCTCAACAACCAAGGAGTTAAAACTAAGTGCACTAATAGGCTAACCAGTCGGGAGCGGAACAAACAGGCGGTAATAATAATAATTATTATTGTGTCATTTAACGACGCTTTCAACTGCTATGGTTATTTTGCGTCGGCAACCATAACGCCGTGCCCGCGAGTGGAGAAGCCCATTGGTCGACAGAGCGGCTCGAACCCTTGTTATGTGAGACAGACGCTCTAACCAACTGAGCTTTCCTTCCCCCGCAAACAGGCGGTCGTAACTGACTAGCTCCATCGGCTTGACTTGAGGGGAAGGATAGCTTAGCTGGTAAATGCGTCTGTCTCACACCGCAAAAGTCATGGGTTCGACCCGCGCTTCCGACCAATGAGCTTCTCCTCTCGCGGCGCAGACACGGCATCACAGATGCCGACGCGAAATAACTATAGGAGTTGAAAGCGTCGTTAAATAACAAATAATTATTAGTATTATTTGTCCTGGCTCGGATCGGATCGATGCATGACTTGATCGGCAATTGGGAACAGAGAAGAACTCCTCGCGTACATTGAACTGGAACGTTAACTTCTTCAAACAGTCACAGATGCGCTGTTAAACTGGACCAAAAGAACATGGATGACATTTTTTACGGCGTTATTCGCAAGAACTAACTAGCACAAACTTCCAAACCCAGACGCAAGCTTGGTCACTTCCTTGCACGCACGCACGCACACGTCTGGAACTCTTATTGGAAGACAGCTAATCTGCGGCACACTTTGGAATTGTGGCGTCTGATCACAGTGCCCTGTAGCTTTGTCCTGATGTCATCTGACTGCTTGATGAAGTTGTTATTACATTTGCGTGGTACTGCCTGAATTAAGGCCTCAGCATGATGAACATCCGGCCCGTTTCAGCGTATCATAAGCTCGCACTCAGCGTTTCGGTGGTCCAGCTGCCGATGAGCGCCAAACATGTATCCCATCACACTCCCCATGCTCTCAACGACAGATTCGGGTGGACTTAACAGCCATAGCCTTATGACCAGGCGAGCGTACTGCTTCAACGCGTGGCTCTGGGCCGACTCTATTTGCAGGGCTCGCAGAAGATGCTGGTTGCTCATGCCGGATGGCTGGCTGGACAGACACATGTAGGCTGCCTTGACAACCTCCCTCTCCACGGCTGCAGTCGGCGGTATCAAACGCTGACTGACCAGCTTTGCGATGCTGTCGTGGACGATCTCAAGGCATTCGACATGCTTTACCTGCTGAAGAGCCTTCAGATCACTGACGACCTTTATGTCAGTCACAGAATACTGCAGCTTGCCGTTCATGGCACCTTTGCTGTTGCCCCTGGCGTCCCGTCCGCGGCCGCGCTTTGTCGCCTTGTCGTGAAGAGTGGTGGTGAATCGGAGCACCGCTGGAAGCTGGAAAACGAAGTCATCCAGGTCAGAGCAGATAGAGGAGTTACTGCTCAACCAATAGATGATCCCGTGCTGATCACGAACCCTTCGGATCGTGTTCGCCTGTTTCCGACATTCCGACCTAAACACAAATTAACGCAATCTCACACGAAGATGCGGCATTAAAAATCGGGCAAAATAATATGCCCACAATGTGTAAGATGATAATATACAAATGTCAAAAGATAGAATATCCACAAGCAGCAGCATCAATTGATAGGTACATATTACTTAGTAAACAAAGCCTTGAAGCAAAATAAATTAAATCCGATCCAACGAGAGAAAACGGATAAACGAAGCACAATAGCCATTCCAACGTGCAACGTGCAACACACGTAACAGCTGCAGCAGAATAAAATCATAAAAGGAACGACTAGAGATGATGCAACGGGAAGGGATGCGGAATTGTACTGTTACTAAAACATATGCTACTTCCTCTTTCCATCACCTGAATTTGCAAAACAATATATATATATATATATGTGTGTGTGTGTGTGTGCGTGCGCGTGCGCGTGCGCGTGCGTGCGCGCGTGTGCATAGATATGCATATTATATGCAATCGAATATGCATAGATATGCAATCGAACAAAGCTTATTCGTGAATAACTCTGGAACGCTACGGCGCCGACTCACAACGTTGGGCTATGCTCCTCGCAATTGGTCGGCGGATATTTTGTATACAATTGACAGAAATGGCGTTGAGGGTCATTGGGCGAGATTGGATCAGTCAGGCCGTGATTTCCAAAAAGAAATCATTTTAGTGAAGATTTCAGTCACGTGCTATGAATGTATTCAAACCAGCCCTTGATTTGTGGAAGCGAAAGCATTGCGAAAGAGGATACCCAACTTCGCTGAAAACTACGTTGACATTATGGTTTTGCTTTCCTCAAGACAATCTTAGGTTACTTGTCCCAAACGCAGTTTTCCGCAATAACTTCCCCCATCTACCCAAGCATGCTGCGATTTGCCGTATTTAACCGTGCGCGTGTTTAAAGGGCAAATAGAAACTGCAGAATAACAATATGTTAATCAGCAGTAAAGACCAGAGTTTGGGCCGCAGTACCGTCTCGCCACGCTCTTCTCCGGCGCTCAGCAGGGTTTCCAAGCCATTACCGATGGTGTAGCGCTTGGTGATTCTGGTCATGGACGAGATGGCCTGGCCCACCCATTCGCACCTGTCGGAACGCCGCGCGTCTTCGTCCGCCAAGTTTAGCAAATGAGCGCCGTCCCAGAGCACTACCACAGACGGAGCTGCCTGGAAGCGGGGATCGCTGACACTCATTTTATGGAGCAACTTTTCTGACACTTTGTTGTGATGGTATTGGCCATCCATGCACACTGCTGCCAGCCTGTCAGGGTGGGTTACACCCACGCTCGCCAGGGATCGACATAGTTCTTCTGCGAGTCCATTGCCACTGTGATCTTGAACCACTGGTGCAGCGATAACAAACGACTGTATCATGCTGTCCGCCGGCGCTTTGGTGACCACAGCCACCACGGCGGTGATGTCGATAGTCCGCTTCGCCACAGTAACCTTGTCTGCCCACATCGAGATGCAGGGCTGGCGTGCGATAAACTTCTGTAGCATGGTAGAGGAGAACTGCAAGCGCATGGTCGGTACAAATATGCTGGAGTGGTTGAGGCTGCTCACTTGCGTGCCGTTTTGGTGCTGCAGAACGACCAAGTCCTCGAACGATGCCCGCGATAGAGAGCGCTTCAGCACGTAATACCCTGTCCGAAGAACGTGGCGCGCAGCATCCTTGTTTGTCGCAAACCGGCCCTTCGCCAGTTGTTCTGCTGTTTGCTTGGCAGTCACAGCCTTCTGGTGATGCAGGCCACAGAAGTGGTTCTTGACCGAGACTCTCAGTAGTCGGAACTGCTTTGGCAGCACTTGCCCCTCCTTGAAGGTGTCCCTGAAACCGAAGTCCTATTTGAAGACCCCTCTCGTGTTTGTATCGGCCGCAGAGCAGGACACAGGTACGCAGATAGAGCAATATAGCAGGCCAACTTCTGGAGAAGCGGTAAGATGGTGGCCGGTTGCCACGTCCAGAGCGGCGACGCTTCTGCCAGATCGCAGCAGCGTTCTCGCGGTTTCAGAACCTCTATTCTCTTCATTTTGTCCCTTCTTGCTGCCATTCATACTTATATGCTTACATATGCTTAGAAGAATCGTAATGATCTGGTCGAGTTTTGACCAGTTCCGTTTCACGCGCGAGTCGATATCCTTCACCTTTGATAACAGTGCGTTGGTATCATTTGTGGCACCAGGTTCAGGACAGACGTTTTGTGCTGCGTCGCCAGCGATGGGATCGACAGCTACATCAGCTTCCGAACGACCAGCACCGCCAGAGATAGACGAGGACGGGACACGATTCATATTTTCGCTCACTACAGGGTCCGGTTCTCCCCCAGCCTGCAGAGGCTCCGCATCGGTCTGAAAGAGGTGACAACGGTAAATGCGCATGAATGCAAATACGTATTTTGAACCAGAACCAGAACGGTTTCCGCTCTGTTTTTTTTTCTCTAAAAAACCAGAGCGGAAAAGCGAGCAAATGAATTGGACTTGGCTAGAAACTGTAATGGAGATGGCAAAAAGTTCTTTAGTTTTTACAAGGTAATTAAAGTTTCTAGCACACTGGAGGTGAATGGCACTGTATTAAGTGAGGATGTTGAGATGATTGAGAAGCTGAGGAAGCAGTTTAAATCATCGTTTACAGTGCAATATATAACCAATCTGCCAATCGTAGATTATAGGTCAATGACAGGGGATAGGATAGATGATGTTGACTTTATTGATAGTGATGTTGTTCTCAATCATACTAGGAAAATAAAACCAAACAAGGCAGTAGGACCTGATGAAATATATGCTAGGCTACTGCGTAAAGCTAAACATGAACTGACAGTCCACTTAGTATAATATTTTATAGATCAGTTTCACAAAGTGAAATTCCAGAAGACTGGAAGAGGGCAAATGTAGTTCACATTTTCAAGAAAGACAAAAGAGGGTAAGTTGAAAACTACAGACCTGTAAGCCTCACATCCCTAGTCTGCAAGGCACGTGAATGAATTATGAAGGATAGAATAGTTAGTTTTCTGGAGTGGCATAATGAATAGAGCATGTCCTTGGTCAAAGATCTTTGCTGTGATTGGTTGTGGAGATCTACCTAGATCTGAATGAGCTGAGGATTTTTTTTAGCGCTTTCCGAAGATAAACCTAGTAAATGGGCGTGATTGAAGTGACTTAGGGTCCAGTAAGTTTATATACTTTTTGGAGGGCGAGGCATCCATAACTGCATATTTTAGCATCAGGCCTAAGGTGGTGTGTTATATGAATGGCCTCAAAATGGATACTAACTAAATATGCGCACCAAGTAGGCACAGTCTGTAAGTCCAAGAAACCTAAACTGGAACATAAAAGTTACACTGCTATTGCTACGGTTGGGACTTGGAAGAGGCCCCCTCCCTGATCATTAAAGAAAGATATATGAACTCATGGAGAAGTAGTGCCTATGACATGATGATGTTTCTATGGCGATGGCCTCTGGCACTAAGCCCAACGAGGGACATTGCTTTATTGAGTCCAGACCATGAATCATAATCATGGATGTGACCTACATAAATGCAGAAAGAAGGCTTCCTGTTGACTGTACTGTCCATATATTTGTACTGAGCTACCAAGTTTTGTAGTATTTTGCATGGCTGCAGAGGCGGATTCAGTCTGTGTATTTGCCATCAGTCAGTAAATATGTAATTGTCTACAGATGACACAAAGGCATTGATTGATTGATTGATTATTTGGGCTTAGGGGTGCATCAACTGCTACTCGTTATAAAGACATAAAGACATAAAAGGTTACTGCAACTATGAGCCATTCTTGGTTGCACTCTGTACACTCAACCAGTTGCCCACCAAATTAATTGATGAGCCCTCCCTGGAATACTGAAAAGCAAGCCATCTATTCTTATAATGAGTGTCTATGCTGTTTTTACAGATGTTCAATGTGTTGCTACTAACAATTGTTTCTGGCAGCTGGTTCCAGTGTTCTACTACCCTGTTGGTGAAGAAAGACTGTCTTAACCTCGTACTGCTGCGATTAACTTTAATTTTGAATTGATGACTTCCAATTGCATCATTTATGTTAAATTAAAACATTTCCCCAAGATATCCCTTCTCCAGACCATGGACAAATTCAAAGACCTTTATGAGTTCTCCTCTCGGCCTTCTATATCTAAGTGAAAACATATTCAATTTCTTCAATCTTTCCTCATGTGCCAGGTTGCTTATACCATTCACCATTTTTGTAGCCCTCTTTTGTACTCTCTCTAAAAGCCAACAATCCTTTTCATAGCTAGGAGATCACGCTTGGATGCAATATTCCAAATGTGGCCTGACATTTGCAAAGTAAAGCTTCCTGATGACTTCCTCATTTCTGTATGATACATTCCTATTTATTGCCCCAAGCATTCTCAGTGCCTTCTTCCTGGCTTCCTTGGTCTGTTCTGATGCCCCCAATTTGTGTGTTTAGAATAACACCTAAATCCTTCTCCTGTTGAGTCACTGATAATACTTGACCACCCATCAAGTGTGGTTATGTAGCACCTATTGACATAAAGACATAAAATATAAGTGCAACTATGAACCACAGGAGCCCTTCTTCGTTCCACTGCGTGGAAACAATACACTAGTTTTCCATTAATTAGCTCTCCCTGGAATGCTTATGGTTTTATCATAAAATTAAGATAATTTTAGTAAAGAAGGATCGACCACCATCACCTTTGTGGAGCAGTGTTCTAAATATTTTAGCTGGCTCAATGCTGAATGCTGCTGGACAAATGCTTGCTGGACAAATCCTGAATGCTGCTGCTGATATGTTGAAGTTTCACCCCATTGAAAGCACTGACATTTTGCCTCCAGGCATAGATGATGGATCATACTCTGGCTACAGCAATGTTTTTTTTAGAGGAGATGACTAGAGTAAATACTCCCTCTGTCATGTGGATAACCTGGAAAAGAGGTACCCATTTTAGCTGAAACACCTTGTGTGGATTGTGCCACAGCTTAAAAATGCTGAATATAATCTGATTTTTACCTATACCTTTCAGTATACAATTATTCTGTAATATATTATGGATGTACTTACGCTGACATTTGCATGGTGCAGTCTGCACTATGCAGACTGATCACACACTTTGATACAAATGATTGATTTTGCATCCGTAAGTAAGCTGAATGTTCATACTATGATACACAGAGCCAGTTTTGTATCAGAGTTAGTTTTGTTTGCTGTTCTTCTGTGAATATCATCATTTGCCCATAATTCACTGCATTTTGGTAGCTATAGACAAATTTTAATGCTGATATTTGAGTTATTTATTTAAGATATTTCGTCCCATTTTTTTTCACAGAATTTGGCATACTTTTTAAAAAGTGATGAAGCATTAATGCCATACTGGTTGTTCCACAACGCCGATTTGTATTCTCCAGCTTGTTTTTATCCATGCACTTTTTTGGCTCCAACGTCAGTAGCTTTCTGTTCTCTAGCGTTTTTTTAAGGGGCCCTTTTTTTGGTGGGGGGGGGAGGGGGTCCAAGGCCATTTCTTATTATCTGACTCCATGGTCAGGAACACCTTTTTTATTCTGACTCCTGGTTAGTGAACCACTTTTCCCACATTGGTTGGCTAGCTAGCAGTCAGCTGGCACAAGTGGTTGGCATCAGAAAAGCTAGAGGGGAACACTCAACAATTACTGTCATTTGCTTCCTGGAAAGCATTTGTCATATTCCATTTAGCTGCAGTAGCATGCTGTCATATGACTTACCCGTTCCACAGGAGCATAGCTTGCAAACCTCGCTCCCGGTTCAAAGCTATAATTTTTTACTCTGGCGTTTTGAAAACCTCCATGCCTCCTCTTGTTGTGTATCCTAAAGCTGTCGGGCCTTCCATTAAAGGTACATCCCGGATATCCACAACGCACCTTCTGTTAAGAAGGGGAAAGCTTCTCCCCAGCTCTCTTCCGCTTCGGCATAATATGATGATCCCACCCTGTTCTCACAGGACCTTCACAAAAACCTTCAAATTCCCAGAACCGTCAACTCGGAAGAACCGTTGTCAACACACTCTTCAAGGTCCTAAACCAAAGTCGGGTACAGATCCAATTGTTGGTTGTTCCCTACATCACCTGGCTTAATTCTCAATATATTTCTTTTTAATCTAGACGGCGTGATATATCTTCGGTTGTAATATAATTGATCTGCATAAAATATACACTAATAAAATATGCATGTTCTTTATAATGGTGCATAACGTCAGAATAGAGTGGCTCGCTAGTGACATCTTTTGGCAAACAGCCGCAGGTGTTGATGAAACCGCAGTTGATAGATGAAACCGTGAAAACGCACCTAACCGGAAATTACTCGTGAGAAAGATATGCAAAATAAACGAGGGAAGCAATAAGCGCGAGCTGAAGAAAAAATGTACAGTTGTGAATAACCACCTTACAAATAACATGAAGCTGTACCTAATATTAATTTGTTTTATAATACAACCCTGAATTCATTTTTCTTGATGTTATCATAATCTCTCGCCCACCGTCGTTGGCAGTGTTTCGCCTTTACATTTTGAAGTTATGGCTTTAAACAAATGAAATGTGAATGGAAATGTCGTTTTCACGACTTACCAGAAACGCAAAAAATCATGTGCATCCGGTCGGCACACAATTTTGACATTCTAGCGTCTGTGTGTCGGTCAAAAGCCTTCCCACCAATTTCCACCATAGGCTACTTCTGGTGGAAAGTTGTCGCTGCCGAAGTTTTTTGTACGACGTCAAGGTACTCCTTTACATGGAAAAACAACTTCATGCGTGTCTTGGGGGGGGGGGATGGGATGGATGGGGAGCAAATTGCAATTCATTTTTGGGATTCATCTTATTTCGAGGAATTTGACGGATTTTACTTTTTCGAGAAATTGTAAATAATATTTTTTTCCGAAGCTCGAATCAAACCAGCAGTTTGTTCATAGTCTCCGGGGACGATTTTCCACCACGGAGTGGCCCCGCAGTGGTAAATTCCCACCGTCGTACGTCGCCGTGTTGGACTTTTTCACCTCCGCGGATATAAAACAATCACAAATAGCTTCAAGCACACATCATTCATGGCGTTATACACATACAAAAATATTTATCAGACTCCTTTTTGAAACGTGGCAGTGAACCGAGTCTAAAACCTAATTTATATTTGCTTCAATCCGACCTGCTTTCCGCTCAGCATTCCGTGGTGACCTAGTCAAAGACGCTAACCGCCCGGCCAACGGCTCCCGCAACAAATAAACCTCTCGTCTTTCCCATTCATGCAAAATGAATAGTCTGACGTTGTGGACGGATGTCGGTCGTCGGTCGATTGGCTTTCGTCGAACCTTCGACATCCATAGGAAAATGTATCCACTAATTGTGAATAGCTCGTCTTGTTGAAGACATGTCTTGCGTATATCATCCTTTCGCAGAGGAATATGTGCGTTTGTCATCATTAGGTATATTGGAAGGAGCATGCATGCATCGCATCCAAACCGTTTAACCACAGGCGATACCTGAAGTGTAGTAAGCCCTTGCAACACGGTAGCTAAGGAAAGTACGCCATCGGCGCAGGAGATACCTGGGGCCCAGTAGACTGATGTGCACCCTTGTGACACGGCAAATAGGGCAAAATACGACATCGGGGTAGGCGATACCTGGGGTGCAGTGGATTGATGTGTGCCATTGTAACACGGTAGCTAGAGCAAAATACGGCATAGGTGTAGACGATACCTGGGGTCCAGTGGACTGATGTGGACCTTACAATGCTGTAGCTAGGGCACAATACGGCATCGGCGAAGTTCGCATAGTTTCTATACTCTACCTCAGTGAAAAGTGCGAGTCTTCACCACCCATCTCTCATGGGTTCAAACCTTAGAACCAGTATGCATTTTTTTGCAACTTACCTCAAGGTGATCTAACCTGGTTTGGATGGATTTAATTCATCTGATATGGACGGGGTGTGTTAATGAATTGGACTCTTGATGCGCACAGCTGGGTAGTGGCGGGTCTAGGGAGGCAGATTTTGTGAGATTTGAAAAGTTGAACAAACTCAAAGCACATGTGAAATGTATTATCCTTTGAGATGTTTCAACCGATCTCACCCACTTTCACCCACTTTCTTTTCTTCTGTCTTCCGTGCCTCTCCTAGCAAAGAAGTCTTTTCCTTTTTGAGCGTGGAGGAATGAAGCTTGAAAATGCCTCTGAAAGTGAAGTGCCGAAATCCAAGTAGTTCTTCGACTTTGAGAGTAGTTGGATATTGTCAGACCACTTCCATACAAAATCGTTGTCGCTCTACCGATGGAATCCTCTTCAGAAAATTCTGGATTCGCATCTGCACATGAATGTACTTTCCCATATGCAAACACTAGAGTAGACATCTGAGCATAATTTTAGGGCACATGCGCAAAAACATTTGTGGAGAATTGCCTGATGATGCACATGGCATGAAGGTTCGCAGTTCCACATAAATTTGTGTTTCCAAGTCACAAGTCTGCTTCTGTCAATTTGTATGCTATTTTTAAACCACGGAAGGGATAATTGGACAAGTGTACGTAAAGCAAATGTATGCAAGGCAAATGTAGGCACGCATATGCACGCAAGCAAATGTACGTAAACGCAGATGTACATATGGCAATCGTACGTAAGCGCAAATGTACGTATGGCAACTACTGTACGTATGGCAACTACTGTACGTATGTCAATGTGCGAATGGCAAGTGTACATAAGCACGAATGTATGCATGACAAATGTGCATATATCGCAAATGTACGTGTGCACACATTTACGTAGGCGCAAATGTGCGTGAATGCAGAAGTACGTAAATGCAAAAGTACGTAAACGCAACAATACGAAAACTCAATAGAACATATAGGCAATTGTACCAATGCGCAAATTTACGTAATCGCAAGTATGCTTAAATGAAAATGTACGTAAATGCTAATGTACGTCACCGCAAATTTACGTAAATGCGCAGCACGTACATATTCCATGCGTACATTTGATTTTACGTACATTTGTCCTGAATACACGTTTGTATATATACCTTTGCCTACGTACATTTGCTCTAAGGTAAATTTATATTATGTACATATGCCATACGTACATTTACTATGCATACTATTGTTCTAGAATCATAGAGCAGGATCAGATCATAGCCACCCAGGTAGCTCAGTGATTAGAGCGCCGGCCCGTACTCGTCTCCCCCGTCCTGGCAACACAGGGTCTAGGTCACTTCGCGCGCTCGCATTTAGCCTCCGGCTGAGAGGTTCAGTTGGCAGCTGGCCCGATAAGGCCGGGGACCAGCTACCTGGCGGCCGTATCGTTGCATTGACGGCACGTTGAACTTTCGGTCAAAATTCTGCCGTTGAACTGGTATTGATAGATCAGGTGGTGGGGCCAGGGTTCACGCAACAAGCTCTGCTTAACAATAGTACCCTGGCAATAAAGCCACCCTAGCAAGAACTCGGATTAATTTTTTTCTAAAGAAAAAATAACAAGGTATACCGTGTCGATGATAATGCGCATTCCGGACATGACATGACTGTATCACAAACAAACAAGTCGTTCCAGAAATACTGCGCGTGCACAGCATAATCGAGGGGCGGGGATGGCCGCGTGGTTAAGGTGTTGGGTTCTGGGTTCCAAAGGTCCCGGGTTCAACACTCTCATCACTCAGGGTGTTTCCTAATCCCGCGGCCCACTAGCGAAACACTATGGGCGGCGTCATTAGCCGTGATTGTGCACAAATTGTGTCGTGAAACACCCAATAAATGCACAAACAGCATAAGCAACAAACAACCACTTGGCCTTTGCATTCCTGGCCAAACAAACGCGATGTGACGAGTATGCAGATATTGGCAGACATTCCACGTAGTTACACATAGTGACACATAGTTACACATAGTGACACACAGTGACACACAGTGACACACAGTGACACACAGTGACACACAGTGACACACAGTGACACACAGTGACACACAGTGACACACAGTGACACACAGTTACACATAGTTACACATAGTTACACATAGTTACACATAGTTACACATAGTTACACATAGTTACACATAGTTACACATAGTTACACATAGTTACACATAGTTACACATAGTTACACACAGTGACACATAGTGACACATAGTGACACATAGTGACACATAGTGACACATAGTGTCACATAGTGACACACAGTGACACACAGTGACACATAGTTACACATAGTTACACATAATGACACATAATGACACATAGTTACACATTGTTTGTTTGTTTGTTTATTGGTTGGTTCACGACACACTTTATGCACATTCACGGCTAATGGCGCCGCCCACACTGTTTCGCCGGTGGGCCGCGGGATTGGGAAATGTCCTGAGTGGTGCTAGAGTCGAACCAGGGACCTTTGGTACCCATAGCCCTACACCTTAACCACTCTGCCATCCCCGCCCCCATAGCGACACATAGCGACACATAGCGACACATAGCGACACATAGCGACACATAGTACATATAGTGACACATAACCCGCACATAGTGGGACATAGTCCATACATAAAGACATAAAAGGTTAGTGCAACTATGAGCCACAAGAGCCCTTCTTGGTTGCACTCTGTAAACTGAACCAGTTGCCCACCAAATCTGTCAATCAGCCCTCCCTGTAATACTGAAAAGCAAGCCCTCTATTCTTTTAATGATTGTCTATGCTGTTTTTAAAGATGTTCAATGTGCTGCTACTGACAATGTTTTCTGGCAGCTGGTTCCAGTGTTCTACTACCCTGTTGGTGAAGAAAGTCTGCCTTAACCTTGTTCTGCTGTGGTTAAGTTTAATTTTGAATTTATGACCTCTAATTGCATCATTTCTGTTAAATTCAAACATTTCCCCAAGATATCCCCCTCCAGACCATGGACAAATTTAAAGACCTCGATGAGATCTCCTCTCAGCCTTCTATATCTAAGTGAAAACATATTCAATTTCTTCAATCTTTCCTCATATACCAGGTTGCTTATACCATTAACCATTTTTGTAGCCGTATTTTGGGCTACAATTGACTAGGACATAATCCACAGCTAGTCCAAACATAGTGACAAGTCTGCAAACAGGTAAGCCCGGGGGTATCAAGAACCGTCATGCCACCAAGCGGCGAAGCTGTGAACTAGTCCGGAGCAGATTAAAGTACAGAATACGCTGCAGCCGTGGCAAACCCACGTAATTCCAATACCTGGTGAAATATTTGACCTACCGTGAAAATACGGACATGCTTGAATAGGACTATGCGAAGCTCACGGCATCCGTTAAATATTGGTATTGACAGTTCTTGCCAGTAAATGTAACTCATCATTGCCGGAGTATAGCATCAGGCCTCAATCTACTCCAGGTATCTCATAACCGAACAGAAATATTGAAAAGGTAAATATATTTTGCAATTATGCCTGGAAAAGCCTACACATTTGATAGAATACGACATTTAAAAAAACCGCAAGGATCGTCGCGGCCACTCAAAGCAGTGCCTGTTCCAATTTTGGCCTAGTGTCTTCCAACGAGGACCGCCCTGTTATTGTTCAAAACATGATGGCCTACGAGGCCATTGGTGGGCTCGGACCAGTGGCAGACACCGTAAGCATGCATGTCCTCCCCATTGAAGAACTCCCCTCCCCTCCTCTTGAACCAGAAAAACCCTGCTCAGAAAGCGGGGCTTCATTAATACGCGCTCTGGAGGGGGTGGGCCAAATCTGCCCACTCATCTGGTTTTTCGTAGATAACTCCAGATTTTATGGGCTGATATACGCCATTGTTTCTGTTCCTGCTTGAAAATGACCGAATAGTTGTTTAAAGTAAGAAAAATGGAAATCGACCGAATTTTTTTTTCTCGAGTTAGATTGTTAAAGTAAAAAAAAATTATCAGCGCCAGACCACAAATATCGGTGCTGACGCGCTTCCCGTATATTGGCAAAAAGGAAGTGTTCTTGGCAACACTAGCGACTTGTTTGATGTATATTATTGTGCTATATTGTTTCAGTCATGTTAGGTCACCGAGGTCAAGTCAGGTGAAGTTCATGACAGGTTAACACACGCCCTGGGGGGGGGGGGCGAAATCCGCCCACACCTTCGAATTTTCGTACATAACTCCATATTGTACCGGCCGATATACGCCATTTTTTGCGTACCTACTTCGAAGCTACCGGCGCATTGCTTAAAGCAAGAATGGAAAACGGCCGAAATATTTTCAAGTTAGGGGCCGTTATAGTAAACAAATTTCGCAGCGCCAGACCATAAAAATCGGCGCTCATGCGATTCCCGTATATTGGCAAAAGGGAAGTGTTCTTGACAACACTAGCGACTTGTTTGATGCATATTGTTGTGCTATATAGTTCAAAAGTCATGTTAGGTCGCCGAGGTCAGGTCAAGTTAATGACAAGCTAATGGAACCAAACTTGGTTAACTGAAATGTTGTCCTAAATGCAAGTGATGGTCATGCGATTGATATCTGGAAATCTACTGTTTGTCATTGTGTGCCAAAGGGTTTCCATACTTTATTCATGTATTTCACTCCTTTCTTTGCGAAGCCGATTGTGCCGATCCGCCCAACGGAGCAGTCGGGTGGGCAGCCCGGTTCCGGAAACTGGATCAGGTAATGACCTGATAAATTGCTCCTGTATAGGTGACCTGAGGTCAAATGGCGGATCCGGCATCTGTATTGTATCAGTAGTAATTCCCAAAACATCATTAATGCTAATTTTGGAGCATCTAAACACAATCACAGCGATCCATAACAATGACAAGCCAATCCACGCAAAACCAGATAATTTTGATATATTGACCTCATTTGACCATGAAGATATTAACGTAAAATCATTAAATTTGCACACAATAGAGGTCACTATTGTGCCCAACAACCCTCCGAATTTCGTTGCTCTAGCCTTCATAGGAACTGAGCTCTTATTGGGGAAGGAATCCGCCCCTTCCAGTGCGCGTAATCTTCAGAGGCCCTCCAGGGCGCGTGTTAAGAAGGTCCAACTTGAATTATTTCTCGGCCAGCCTCACCCCACCGGGGCAATTTGGCCCGCCGGACGAGTGCTGCGGATCAGAAACTGCCTCCGGCCCTGTGTGTGTTGGCGCTGGGCGAGGCGGCCGCTGAGCCGTACCAGCCACGTCGCTTTCGTCCCGGGCTGCCGGCCATCATCTCGGGCAGGGTCGGGATACGATCTGATCCGATCATATCCCATCCCATCCTATCCTATCACATCCCATCACATCCTATCCTATCCCAACACATCCCATCACATCCCATTACATCCTATCCTATCCTATCCCATCCCATCACATCCCATCACATCCCATCCCATCCTATCCTATCCTATCCCATCACATCCCATCACATCCCATCACATTCCATCACATCCTATCCTATCCCATCACATCCCATCACACCCCATCACATCCCATCACACCCCATCACACCCTATCACATCCCAGCACATCCCATCACATCCCATCACATCCCATCACATCCCATCACATCCCATCACATCCAATCACATTCCATCACATCCAACCACATCCCATCCCATCTCATCCAATCCTATTACATCCTATCACATCCCATCCAATCCCACCCCCATCCCATCCTAACCTACCCCACCCTAACCTATCCCACCCATCCCATCCCATCTAACCCTAACCTATCCTATCCAATTCCACTCTATTCCATCTCATCCTATCACATCCCATCCAATTCCAACCGATCTGATCCGATCCGATCCCAAACTTAATCACTCCTCATGTCGGTCGTTTCGAAAGGTCATTCATTCATATGCCAGGTACTGGCAGTGTACATACCAGTTGATTAGCAGGCTAGTCCTTACTTCTACAGGATCACTTCTATAGGTTTTATCGCGATCATTCTCCCGAATTTTCACGTGTCCAAGTGGCCAAGTGTTTGTAGTGCACTGTGTAGCATAAATATACTACTATTAGTAACCACTACTAAATATTAATTAAGAGATAATATGTACCTCTCATTTACTTTTCGTACTCTTAATGCATTTTCAAGAATGAGATCAGTTGGCCTCAGCAAAGCTAATTCAGGTTTAGGATATAGGTGACGGAACAAGAGTACACTTTGGTACTGGAGGCATCGGCAAATTTGAAAAAGAATGAAGTTGTCTGAGGTAGTTGTGATGTCAGATTCACACAATTTAGTCAATGTCTGTTTTGAAGTCTTTCAAGAACAGCACATTATTCTTCTAAGCGTTCCTCAGAGGCGAAGTCAGAGGTATCGTTTTGAAGTTTTCCTCATGTTCCAATATAAACAGACTGAGTCAGCAAGTGCGTAAAATTGTGGAGGCGAAGCTGTCTCCATCAAAATCCCTGCTACCGCCCTTGATCATACCATACAGAAAGTAACTTTGGAATGGTAAAGCTTCAATAGCGCGCGATCAATTGAAGCATTGGACAAAGGGAATGCCTACTTGTTCGTCACCTCACCGGACACAAAACTCAGCCACTTGTACATTATCTCCAAGCGGCCACAATCGCAACATTCCGCATGCCACCTACCACTAACAATCCAACACTGCACACTGCGCCCAACACGACACCCACAGACAACCCAGCATTATCTGCTGGAAGTTGAAGCACCACACAACCTGGCACCCAATATGGCCACTTCTCACAACGCCGACCACCCATAACAACACGGCGTCCTAGTCTATACCCCCTCTTCAACAGAACTAATTCACGAGCAGGGCTAAACAATCCTTTCGTTGGTCGCCGACGAGTTACAATTCTGGGAAATTGGTCGCCGATCAGGTACAGGTTCAGTAGGGGGGTGGGCGACCCTCCATCGGATTGGATAACGCCAAATTTCCGAAACGTGCTCTTTCGTGATTGCCCATTTTTCAAGATCAAGATCTCAGCCTTTCATCGATTTTTTCCTCAGCAATAGGTGTCGCTTGGCGCCCTGAATGCATTTCAGGGGCCAAAAGGAGTATCCTCCTGCCGATAGGAACTTCTAAGCCCGTCCCCGTCGCATGCATGGAAGAGACTGAGAGACTGTCTGGTAAATCATTTGTTCATTGACCGTGCAGATGAAAAAGATGAAAAGAGTCGCTAGAAGATGGTGGAGTGTGAACACAGTTTCCCCGAAGATGGCTGATGAATGACGGCTAATTTGACACAATCTTCAGTAGTAGTTTGGCGCATAAAGAGCTAAAATCCAACCAATATTTTGCAACCTGACGTCAATTGTTCGCAATCTTCGACCGTGTGTATAAGAGATGAAATTTCTAGTCCCATATGAATGCTTAGAATTCCCATTAACTGTTATCTTACATCATGTTGCACACAAAACAAAGAAAATGTATTTATTATTTTATTTATTTATTGTTTTAGTCGGTAGTAACCGAGCCAACCAGGATGCATAAGCCCCTTTATTTGAAATCTTCTTGAGCACATTTTTCAGCTGGGTACATTTTGTGGAAGAAACATGAAAACACGCTGATATGAATGGCATCCTGGTCCAAATAAATGTCGGTGGTGCACAATAAATAGCGTCCTACCGCAAGAAATGATACTTTTCTAGTCAATGTAAGATTAGGCACAGCTGATATAAATTTTACACTATTGCCTATCAGTTTTGGCCGTGACAGTGGCCGCTTCACACCATCATGCCTCACGCCCGCGCATTAGACGCCGACGCTATTGCGGTTATTTTGAGCTGTGTTTACGAGATAAACAAACGCGAAGCCGAACAAAGAACAGAATGGAAAGATGCTCAAATCGCACACCTGATGATACACCAGAACAAAACACCAGAGCAGCAAAGCAAATGAAGGAATGACATAGGAAATGGGCAACAACAAAAAAACAACATAAATATGTGCACAGATATGGTCGTGATCATCTTCATGTTTCCTTAAACAAGCAAGCAAGCAAGCATGCACACACACATACACACACACATACACACAAATACACATACACATACACATACAGATACACATACACATACACATACACATACACATATACATACACATACGCCTACACAGATACATACACATACACATACATATATACATACACATACACAGATACATACACATACACATATACATACACATACACAGATGCATACAGATACACAGATACATACACATACACAGATACATACACAGATACATGCACAGATACATACACAGATACATACACATACACATACACACACATACACATACACATACACATACACATACACATACACATACACATACACAGATACAGATACATACACAGCCACGGATACAGATACATACACATACACAGACACAGATACAGATACAGATACATAACCATACACAGATACAGATACATACACATACACATACACAGATACATACACATACACATATACATACACATACACATACACATACACATACACATACACATACACAGATGCATACACATACACATACACATACACATACACATACACATACACAGATACATACACATACACAGATACATACACAGATCCATACACAGATACATACACAGATACATACACATACACAGATACATACACATACACATACAAATACACAGATGCATACACATACACATACACACACATACACATACACAGATACACACACACAACAACAAAAAAGCGAGCACAAGAACACCGAATTAGTTTACTATCACCCACATCCAACAGGCGACAACCACATCAACATTAACAACCACACCAAAAATGCGACAGCCAACATCCAACAGACAACAACCACATCCAACAGGGAAAAATCACATCAACAGGCAATAATCACATACAGCAGGCAACAACCAACCGCACCCCGAGTCATGTGGTGACAAGCTAGCCGACCTTGGATGGGGAGGGGGCAGAGGTACACCAGTGTACCGGACACGTCACACCAGTGTACCCCTGTCCAGTGTACCGAGCATATCGTGCCAGTGTGCCTCAGGGTACACTGGCATCCAGTGTACGTGCCATCAGACTACATCAGAGCGGACCGGTAGTCCCATGTGGCGGCTGAGGGGCGGCCGCGCCATCTGTGACCCGACTGGTGAACGGCGAGCCCGTCACACATCTGTCCCTGCCCCTCCCCCGCCCACCGTCCAGAACCCACCTGTCGTCTCTCTCAGGCGACAGATGCGACCACTCCGGCTCTGATATGATTACCTCAGGGTGTGCGCACATTCCTGGCCCGGTGTCCCATCTGCTGCCGCGTGATACCGACCGCTGCCCGGTTATCCCCCTCCCCATACACACACATACACATTCACTCATTCACACTCCGGCTGCCCCCTTCCTCATGACAACCGGCTGTTGAGCTGGGTGGAAATTGGCCTGGTTTGTCTATAGCTAGGTCGGTCTGTAACAGGGACGGGTCCAAGTGGTCCGGTCTGTCTGTCGATGGAAGGGGGGGGGTCCGTCTGCCCCAGTCTGTCTGTAGCATTGGTGGGTCCAGCTGGTCCAGTCTGTCTGTGGCAGGGGTGGGTCCAGCTGACCTGGTGTGTCTGTGGCGGGGGTGGGTCCAGCTGACCTGGTCTGTCTGTGGCAGGGGTGGGTCCAGCTGAGCTGGTGTGTCTGTGGCAGTTGGTGGGTCCAGCTGACCTGGTCTGTCTGTGGCAGTTGGTGGGTCCAGCTAACCTGGTCTGTCTGTGGCAGTTGGTGGGTCCAGCTGACCTGGTGTGTCTGTGGCAGTTGGTGGGTCCAGCTGACCTGGTCTGTCTGTGGCAGGGGTGGGTCCAGCTGACCTGGTCTGTCTGTGGCAGTTGGTGGGTCCAGCTGACCTAGTCTGTCTGTGGCAGTTGGTGGGTCCAGCTGACCTGGTCTGTCTGTGGCAGTTGGTGGGTCCAGCTGACCTGGTGTGTCTGTGGCAGTTGGTGGGTCCAGCTGACCTGGTCTGTCTGTAGCAGGGGTGGGTCCAGCTGACCTGGTCTGTCTGTAGCAGGGGTGGGTCCAGCTGACCTGGTCTGTCTGTAGCAGTTGGTGGGTCCAGCTGACCTGGTCTGTCTGTGGCAGTTGGTGGGTCCAGCTGACCTGGTCTGTCTGTAGCGGGGGTGGGTCCAGCTGGTCCAGTCTGTCTGTGGCAGTTGGTGGGTCCAGCTGACCTGGTCTGTCTGTGGCAGTTGGTGGGTCCAGCTGACCTAGTCTGTCTGTGGCAGGGGTGGGTCCAGCTGACCTGGTCTGTTTGTAGCAGGGGTGGGTCCAGCTGACCTGGTCTGTCTGTGGCAGTTGGTGGGTCCAGCTGACCTAGTCTGTCTGTGGCAGTTGGTGGGTCCAGCTGACCTAGTCTGTCTGTGGCAGTTGGTGGGTCCAGCTGGTCCAGTCTGTCTGTGGCAGGGGTGGGTCCAGCTGACCTGGTGTGTCTGTGGCAGGGGTGGGTCCAGCTGACCTGGTCTGTCTGTAGCAGGGGTGGGTCCAGCTGACCTGGTGTCTGTGGCAGGGGTGGGTCCAGCTGACCTGGTCTGTCTGTGGCAGGGGTGGGTCCAGCTGACCTGGTCTGTCTGTGGCAGTTGGTGGGTCCAGCTGACCTGGTGTGTCTGTGGCAGTTGGTGGGTCCAGCTGACCTGGTCTGTCTGTGGCAGGGGTGGGTCCAGCTGACCTGGTCTGTCTGTGGCAGTTGGTGGGCCCAGCTGACCTGGTCTGTCTGTGGCAGTTGGTGGGTCCAGCTGACCTGGTCTGTCTGTGGCAGTTTGTGGGTCCAGCTGACCTGGTGTGTCTGTGGCAGTTGGTGGGTCCAGCTGACCTGGTCTGTCTGTGGCAGTTGGTGGGTCCAGCTAACCTGGTCTGTCTGTGGCAGTTGGTGGGTCCAGCTGACCTGGTCTGTCTGTGGCAGTTGGTGGGTCCAGCTGACCTAGTCTGTCTGTGGCAGGGGTGGGTCCAGCTGACCTGGTCTGTCTGTAGCAGGGGTGGGTCCAGCTGACCTGGTCTGTCTGTAGCAGGGGTGGGTCCAGCTGACCTGGTCTGTCTGTGGCAGGGGTGGGTCCAGCTGACCTGGTCTGTTTGTAGCAGGGGTGGGTCCAGCTGACCTGGTCTGTCTGTAGCAGGGGTGGGTCCAGCTGACCTGGTCTGTCTGTAGCAGGGGTGGGTCCAGCTGAGCTGGTCTGTCTGTGGCAGGGGTGGGTCCAGCTGACCTGGTCTGTCTGTAGCAGGGGCAGTCCAGCTGACCTGGTCTGTCTGTAGCAGGGGTAGGTCCAGCTGACCTAGTCTGTCTGTAGCAGGGGTGGGTCCAGCTGAGCTGGTCTGTCTGTGGCAGGGGTGGGTCCAGCTGACCTGGTGTCTGTAGCAGGGGTGGGTCCAGCTGACCTAGTCTCTCTGTAGCAGAGGTGGGTCCAGCTGAGCTGGTCTGTCTGTGGCAGTTGGTGGGTCCAGCTGACCTGGTGTGTCTGTGGCAGGGGTGGGTCCAGCTGACCTGGTGTCTGTAGGAGGGGTGGGTCCAGCTGAGCTGGTCTGTCTGTGGCAGGGGTGGGTCCAGCTGACCTAGTCTGTCTGTAGCAGCGGTGGGTCCAGCTGAGCTGCTCCGCCTGTGGCAGGGGTGGGTCCAGCTGACCTGGTGTCTGTAGCAGGGGTGGGTCCAGCTGACCTAGTCTCTCTGTAGCAGAGGTGGGTCCAGCTGAGCTGGTCTGTCTGTGGCAGGTCGGAGGAGCGGCCCCGGCTGATCTAGACCACCATAGGGAGGGGATGGAAGATGTACAACAGAGGCAGCCACTGAACTGCCAGGCGATAGGTGTGCTCTGACGGTTGTTCAGCTTCAGTATTGTGTTGATCCCGTCTGCTGAATCGTCCGCATAATGGGCGTGCTCCTGATGCTTCTCCGGGCGACTCTGTAGGGACCAGTGACTGGCTTCGATCGTTGCAGTATTGGCACCACAATGCCGCCTTCGACCATGTGAAACCTGGCGTCACACTTTCCCTGGTCTCGGAAGTCAGCTGAAGCTTTTCATCAGTAGTTGGCATATCCCCTGACACCGTGGGACGATGAGGCATCAGTTGGTTTGAATTGCGGTAAGGCCGTCTGATTCCTGCGATGATTTTTCTGTAGATGCGGAAGGCTATGTGAAACACATCAGTAGCGTGGATACTGCTCAAGCTCCGCGTATTTTCTCCGGAGGCTGGCATTACCCTTCTGTTCCTCCCCGCACACCATTCTATAGGAGCACCCAGCGCGCCTCGGGACTGGCTTCAACTTGAGCTGGATGGCAGGTATCATGACACTCACTTGTACTCATTCCCACAGATCCACAAATGGTTTCGGATGGATTCGCGCAAGTCGAGGGACTATAGGCAACCTGGAGTCAGACTACAGCTACAACATATGACCCTCCCCATACCTTCTGTTGAAGGGGGATGGAGTGAGTCAGACTAGCTGACAAACAGATAAGCAGACGACTGACAGACAGGCACGCTGCTATCTGACAGACAGACACGTTAATGACAGCCAGAATGCTGCCTTTGCGCACTTTACGGAAGTAGTGTGGAAGAGGCTGCTGTATCTAAGTTGGCTATCTTCAGGAGGCCGGCGTTGCTGCCTTCCTGATCTTTGTGTGTGCCCAGAACAACATGTCCAGATCTGACGGCATTTCCCCACGAAGGCCGGAGAAAGTAGCTCACTGGAAGATTATTGGGCGTACGCAGGGACAAACGAACGCGTGGCAAATGTACGTAAGCTGAAATGCACGTATGTCCAGAGGCGCAGACGAGACCCTCCCCCCCTCCCAGCAATCAAAGATGCACTAAATCGAATCCAAAATTTAGAGATGTTCAAGACGCAAAACCAAAAAACCTCGGTGCGCCCGACCAGCCGAGAGCGGTCTTTACTTCATTACGTGTTCTTTTGTATCGGGCCCCCTAAGAAATTCCTGACTGGGCCGTACGATGGCAAATGTGCACATGGTACGAGGCGCAAAAGCATGCAAGAACAAAAGTGCGCAGGCGCAAAAGTATGTCAGCGCAAATATACGCGAGGGCAAATGCACGTAGGCACAAATGTGCATAGGCGCAAATGTACGTAGGATCAAGTGTACGTAAGCGCAAACGTATGTCAACGCAAAAGTAAGTCAGTGAAGATGTACGTAAGCGTATGTGCATGAATGCCAAATTGTCCCTCACACAAGAATGCGTTGCGAAATACCATCCACCCGACAGAGTGTTAAGAAAGGGCCAAATATGCTTTGTAAATAGTGGAAAACACCGACATGTGTCCGTGATGTTAATATGCTCTAGGACTTCAATTTTGTGATCGTATGTGAGACGTTGATTCGTGCATGTCTGCCGATACCACCCACCTATCAGCATGGTTGCCTTTCAAACAATTCCTGTGCCATGCGTTTTTCTAGTTTCCTGCCACACGGTTAGTCATCGATATACAATTAAAACAGACGGCCCTACGCTACAGACCACTCTTCCGCTTTCATCGGTGTAAACCACAAATTATTACTGCACAGGCTGAAACAGCATGCATGCAGTCATACTCATTTCATACCATGTCATGCCCTACCATACCATGCCGCATGGGTATAATCATTGGGGGGGGGGAGGACATGTCCCCTCCCCCGATTTCTGAAAAGTAGCGATTTGCCTCCTCCAAATTATTTAGTGTCCTCCAAGCCCCAGCTACCTGAGCATAATCGCCGCAAAATTACACGTAGTAATTACAAAGTGAAAATATAAATTTGCAAGAGAATTACCGAAAATACTAGGAGCTGATCTAGCCAATCAACGAGCTTCACGGGCTATCTGTCGTCACAAAATCCCCGAATGGTAAATCAGCAAACGTTATAAATATCTGCTACCGGGCCATTCCTGAATAACATGAACCTGGACAGTCTTGTGTTCTTGCTTGAGTAGAAAGTTGTGCTTTGCGAGGCAACAAATTTGTATTATCGCGAGGCTTTACAGGTTTTAGGTTGTATTTCCTTGCGCATGTATTGGCATATGTTGAGGAAACATGACTGGGTGTCCTTGGGTATCTTCAAGACCATGGAGGGCAGTTATGGACAGCTCTAAGTACGTACGTCAAGTTAACGTATTCGCATTCGCACTCAGCGACGAGTTCGCCAGGGGCGTATTTGTATTGCAATTGGCATTCAACGACGGGTTTATGATCGTTCGAATCAATTACCACAAATACTTCTGCTTGCACTGAACACGCTGGAAACAACTATATAGGTCTCACATTGACACTTTAATGGTTAAGGTCCAACGCAAACCGGTTTCTTCGGTCGCCTCCAATTGTTTCGCTTTCACCAAAACCTTCCAAAATATAGCCACAGGCGATAACCCGTGATGAACCGTCGCGTAACAATTCAAACCGGTACATGTCGAGGATAAACTTCAAGGTCAAAGGTAGCTTTATTTATTAGATGGAGATGTTAGAGCGATATCGACCGAACGCTCGGTTCGGTTGCTATCACTTCAATTTCCATCAAATGGGCGTCATTCGATGTGGCTTCTTATGCGGTATAAAAAGCTAAGCAATTCAATTGTTGTTCAGGAGCAAAGGTCGAGCTGATCCTTCGGCCGCCTCATTTTTTGTCGTTTTCGTTCAAACCTATCAGACTGGTTATCACCCCCGGTTTTGGGGGTTTTCGCCAAAGCCTACCCAGGTCCACTATCGAGCGAGAGCACAAGGTTCCAAAGGTTACTGGAGACAAAGGTTCTGGATACAAAGCTTCCACTCGCTCAAATCATGGACGATATGGTCTCCAAGCCAACCAGGATGCCTGGCCCCCTCACGCGGACTCATGCAGATGCCAGCATCCCCCTAAACAAGTCAGAAGTGACCTCACGGATCTGGTGTGCGCGCAACAGCCCCGCTACTGGCGACGACCAGTGCCACAAACACGTGCACACTGCTATATGCTCGACCTAGCAGTACCCCTATGCCCCACTCCTGCTCCCAATCCTCGCATCCGGCGATGCCGGCGCAAAATGACCTCGGTAGTCAAGGCGCCCTAAAACCCAAATAACTAACCAACATCAGGCGATGCAGCACACCAGGAGTGGACAGTCCGATTTCGATGGTGCTCCAATCCAGTGAAATCGTTCGCTTTTTGCAAGCTGCGCACTTCCTTTCCCCAATCGAACATTGGTGATGCCGGATTCGGTACCATGACGTATCATATGTGCCACATGTATGGCTTTCATCAATAGCGGGCACCACATGCGTGACTTTCATCATTAGCGACTACCACACGTATGGCTTTCATCCCTTGAAGGGTGGCTGTTTTTGCACACGTCTCGGAATGTGTCCAATACCTGTGGTTTCTTCATCACGTAACTTAGCACGGCACCCTGCCCTTTTGCGTTGCAGTAACACGAGCGAGTGATGACGATTGCGATGTGCTGGCGTCACACGAGAGCCGAGTCCGGCATCTGATGACGTCGACGGCGCACAATCGTCATCTAATTTCGAGTGTTAATTTCCCTTTGAGCCTGCCCCTCCCCTGCGCACTCCCCGAGTACGGATCGACTGCAATCTTCAAATGGATCTTTTGTCCCATTGGCTAATAGCATGAATAAACATATCCGATGAAGAGAGGAACAGATTTCACACGGAGCTTTTCAGAGGGGAGCTGGTCTATATTAAACGAGCACGCGCCACTGGGCCCGCCAGCAGCCGCCCGCCAGCAGCCGCCCGCCAGCAGCCGCCCGCCAGCAGCCGCCCGCCAGCAGCCTGTTGTCACTTACTGTCCGACACGGGAGCACCAATGATGGCCGGTCTGGCGAGGGCTAACGCCGACCGGGCTAACACTCCACACAACACTAACACCATTAATACGCGAACTCTGAATAACCGGAATAACTCTGACCAGACCAGCAATGTCTGACTAAAACTGACAGGGGGGTGAGGATAATTACATACATTTGTTATTATTCGCGCACCCCTGTATATACAGCACCCCTAAAATTGTCATGGCAGTCTGTGAGTGGACCGCTCCAGGCTGGCCTGCACCACTGCCTAGTCCTCTCAGTTGGCAGTCTGTGAGTGGACCGCTCCAGGCTGGCCTGCACCACTGCCTAGTCCTCTCAGTTGGCAGTCTGTGAGTGGACCGCTCCAGGCTGGCCTGCACCACTGCCTAGTCCTCTCAGTTGGCAGCCTAATTGTTCATTCAGTTGATAGTCTGATTGTTCTGTCAGCTGATGTCTTGTATTGTTGCAGACGCAGCAGCGGAGTTTAGCGTAGGCGGCCAGCACCACCTCTGAAGCTCGTGGGCAGCCGGCACCACCTCTGAAGCCCGTGGGCAGCCGGCACCACCTCTGAAGCCCGTGGGTAGCCGGCACCACCTCTGAAGCCCGTGGGCAGCCGGCACCACCTCTGAAGCCCGTGGGCAGCCGGCACCACCTCTGAAGCCCGTGGGCAGCCGGCACCACCTCTGAAGCCCGTGGGCAGCCGGCGCCACCTCTGGAGCCCGCTAGTCAGAGTCGGGGAGTCTCAGCCAGCGAGATACTCCAGCAGCGGGTTGCCGCCGACCCTGTCAGCTGTGTCCGCGGGTCACTAGACGCACGTGAAGAGTCGCAGCAGCTCACAGTCACAGCACCGCAGGAAACCGCACGGCAAGATGTCATCACGTCACGGGGCTCCAGCGGATATGTAACTTATCCCTGTGGCTCGGCTGAACCTGAGAGCCTCGCGCCCCAACTCACTCGCCAATGTCCGAGACTGCGGTCCTGGTCTGCCCTCGATCGTGCTGACGCGGCGCGCCCTGACCTGAGGTCATCTGGAGGCGGGGCGGTGGCGGCTCTGCAGCGGGGTGCTGGAGCGGCTGTACGCCCTCATGTGCGCACGACCTGTACGGTCGATTGTCGCCACCAAATGGCCACGGTCGTCGCAGCAGAGCTGCAACACAGCTAACAGATTATATGTGATATCTCCCCTTGTCTCCCCCCAGTGTGCCGCGCTTGTGTTGCGCTTGTTTTATGCGGACCCACAGGACGGTCGGTGACACCGTTGCCAATTCGTTGGTATCTTTTATCTGGTGGCCGTCATGACCGAACGCGTCGTGAGGTCACAATGGCACGCCCACCGTCGCGTGTGTTCACCGCCTCGTGTTACCGCGCATGCCTGTCTCGTGTAGACGTAGCACCTAGTCGTTTGGTTGGTGTAGTGCAAGTGTCGCCGATGTTCGGGCTGGCGCCCCGATCGCGTCGTCGCCGTGGTTCCATAGTCCCGCCCCGGTACCAAGAGCTTAGTGTGAGACTGGTCGGTCTGCTATGGGACTCGAATCTCAGACGGTGTGCGTTGTCGCGATGTTGGCGCGTCAGTTGCAGGCGCTGCTACAGCGCAGCAGATGTAGTTGGCACCGGACAGCCGGCCCGGTGCCCGGACAGCGGCGCCGCTCGGAACACGACTATCCCGCCGCGGGCCTGTTGAGTATTTTGGCGGAACATTTATGGGGCATATCTACAAACATCTCAGGAACTTTCCATTCGTTCGGTTGGAAAAGTAAATCGGGTAATTTGGTAGAAATTCCATGCGTCTTACAAAGCAATTTCTGTTCAAATAGACGTTACAAATGAGAAAATTGAACTTGTCGTCGTTTGTAATGAGATTACCAAACTTACGTGAAATATACCAAAGACTATGTTACAGAAATAAACGTCCCTAAATATGCATCTGTACAACTATCTTCAACGTGGAGAATATTAACTGCACCAACAGCAATACAGATTCAGAAAAACAGTGCACACAAACCACAGCTCCAAATACTTCCTTTATTTTAATAACTACTGCAGTGCTCATCGTAGGGCACATGTGGCAGAGGTGACGGGCACATGTGGCAGAGGTGGCGGGCACATGTGGCAGAGGTGGCGGGCACATGTGGCAGAGGTGGCAGGCACATGTGGCAGAGGTGACGGGCACATGTGGCAGAGGTGGCGGGAACATGTGGCAGAGGTGGCGGGCACATGTGGCAGAGGTGGCAGGCACATGTGGCAGAGGTGACGGACACATGTGGCAGAGGTGACGGGCACATGTGGCAGAAGTGGCGGGCACATGTGGCAGAAGTGGCGGGCACATGTGGCAGAGATGACGGGCACATGTGGCAGAGGTGACGGGCACATGTGGCAGAGGTGACGGGCACATGTGGCAGAGGTGACGGGCACATGTGACCCTCGTCGCATGCGCCAGGGATGGCCGGATGTGACCCCGAGCAGATGTCCAGTCGACGATGAGACGTGCAGAGCAGCTTAACCAACTAACTGCACCCCTTATCACAAGCCCGCACCAAGCCACACTCCGATATTGCACTCTAGCGGGCAATTAGCCGGGCCCGCACTTTACCGGTCGCCTGACGTCATCCCACGGGTGATGACGTCACGCGGGGGAGAGCGACGCGAGCCCAGTCCGGCTGTTCAGTGGTACATTAGTGCCTGGCCAGGGGCCGGCCGGCCGGCCACCACTCCCCTCGCCATCTGCCGCCGCCGTCGACGGCGCCGCCGACGATGATCCGCCGACAGTCGATCGATGCCCGTTGGCACGATTTGACGGTGCGCCGGCGACCTGCAATCCCAGCTCGCGGTGGGGTGGTCGGTGGCGTGGCGCCTCCTGACTCTGGCTCTGGAATGGGGAGGGGACCATGACGTATGGTCATATCCCAGGGTAGCAGCATCAGGGGTAGAAATGCGGGCAATTTAGGAAGGTCTAAGCCTTCGCAATGGTAAAATAAAAGTGATGAATAATGAAGCACTTTGTGCTAAAGGGTCAGTGATGTGTAGTATCCAGTATATTTAATATTACTTACTATGCTACTGGTAAAGTTTTGCAAGACAAATCGGCTTCCACTTCAATTGTTCCCGAGGAACGGAAACAGCAGCTTCTGCATTCAATATATACGGTGTGAGAAGGGTAGGGTCCCTGGGATCACCTCCAGTAGCCGACGCCAACAAAATAGCAATTGAACGTTATGGTGGTCCTATTGGTGCTCCATTCATCACCAAAATAACTTCAGTTTCTTAAATATGCAAATTTAGAGCATTATATTCATCTTAAGCATTGTCGAAGCAGTCGAACTGGCCTTCTTCCTCAGACTTTCCATCTCAGACACGATACGTTGCGCATCTCTGAGTCGCCTATCCACACGTCCGCAACACTATTCAGTAGGCACGTGCCGCCCTGGCTCCGACAAGCATTGCTCTGGTGGCAGTATGCGACGTCATGGCAACGAAAACCCTTCTGAACCACGTGACGTCTGGGGACGCTTTTGTAAATATCTCCGCATAAATCACCTCCGTTGACCTCTGGAGCTGGTACGAACGGAGCTGGTACAGACGTAACTGGTACAAACGTAGCTGGTAGGAGCGCCGGTGTTTGCGGCTGGTAGCGGTGTGCTCAGGCGGCGGCAGCCATGAGCGGGAGGGGAGCGTGACAGGTGCGTCTGGGCAGGGCTTCTGTGGAGATGCGGACCGTCGGTGGAGCGGCGCGGCACCGCCGGCGGAACCTGTCCCGTTACGCTGCACAACTGTGCTGGCGGACGGCGCCATTACACCGAACACACAGGGCAGCAGTCGGCAACACTCGCTAACACAGGCAGTCGAACACTCGGCCGGTGCTGATCAGACAATTTCCGGTTAGTGCTGTGCGATATCCGATAAACGGCTACCCCGTAGTATAAGAATGAACCAATTTGCACTCGCAAAGTACCTTTCTAGCCAGCATGCAACATTGCATGGGATAATTCGACTCCACACCTCCTGGGAGGTTGGTTATTTCCCAGTACACTGGGGAAATTTCTTCAAAGTTCTTCTCCCCAAAATTACACTGGGTAGCACCAAGCTAATAAAATGCATTGCTGGAGCCGTCCAGGCATCTCGGGAGCCATTTCGCCCGTCCCCTTGATGGATTTACCACCCTATAGCCCCAACTCACAAGCACATTAAGTAGCATAGTTGCTCCCTTGGTGCAAAAGTCCAATTTCACTAATTTTGCTTACATAGCTCACAAATAAGTCCTACAGGCGGTGCAGCTTTATGGTTCGATGCTTGAAAACCTATCATCGCCTTTCATTTCGTTGCCATACGTTTTTAGAGGACCGTCTTGCTTTTCAACGACATGCCATCCGATGCACTCACGGGGAGTTCGTGGAGCGCTCTGGTGGTAGATCCCACCTAACATCCACACGAGTTTTCATGGAGGTTGGCCTTGGCAATGCCAGGGTAAAAGGACACATCTCATGCATTTGTTCAATAGCAGACCTTATTTGTTGGTCCTAACATCCTTTTCTTTGCTTGCGTTTTTGGCCAGGACAGTTAGGCAAGGAGGTAGTAATATATGTGGGTAAAAATAGTTTAAAAGTCTCGATTTTATATCACTCGGATCAAAACGCGATGCGAACAGACCGTTCAGTAAGTAGGAGCGAAATTTCTCCCACGAATGTAGTGTCGGCCATCCTCTAGCACAAAGCAGCAGAAGACTTTTAAACCATGTGTGGCAGCTGGTGACATGGCGTTCCTGCCTGGTAATATTACTGCTTCTGCCACTGAATATCACTTACCACGCTAGGTAATGCCGCTGCCCCTGCCACAAATATCGTTTCCCCTGCCAGGCAATATCGCTTTCTCCTTTGAGTAAAGCCACAGTTTTTTTCCCTGTAAAATAGTAGCTTCCGTTAGGTAGCATAGCGGCTTCTGTCGTATAACATCGGTGGCTCTCCAGAGTAATGTCTATTGTTGTCTGCCGGGTAATGCATATCGCTGTCTCTCCCGGGTAATGCATATCGCTGCCTCTGCCGGGTAACGTGACTGCCTCTGTCAGGTGCTCTATACCGAAATCTGCCAGTTTCGACTACCAACGTTTGCTTCTTTTCATGTTCTAAATACAGGCAGACAGCTTCTCCACAGAGATACTTTATAGTTTAAACACGACACTAAAAAGTGCTGCCCCATGGATTCCATGTAATACACTGCCGTACTGCCGTCAAGTGTCCATGTATCCATAGCCTACCCATAACGTCCAGCACATTAGCATTGCCTAAGGCAGTCGAACAAATCAACAACGTGTTGGGTTCCGAAGTGACGAGTAGGCAGAATGTACGGCTAAATGTGACATGACAGACATTGCCAACACCGTGCCACCCAGCGGGCGCCACCAACATAAGGTGACACGGCGGGCGCCGCCAACACCATGTCACACGGTGGGCGCCACCAACACCATGCCACACGGTGGGCGCCACCAACACCATGTCACATGGCGGGCGCCACCCACACCATGTCACATGGCGGGCGCCACCAACACCATGTCACATAGCTGGCGCCACCAACACCATGTCACATGGCGGGCGCCACCAACACCATGTCACACGGTGGGCGCCACCAACACCATGTCACATGGCGGGCGCCACCAACACCATGCCACACAGTGGGCGCCACTAACACCATGTCACACGGCGGGCGCCACCAACACCATGTCACATGGTGGGCGCCACCAACACCATGTCACACGGCGGGCGCCACCAACACCATGTCACACGGCGGGCGCCACCAACACCATGTCACACGGCGGACGCCACCAACACCATGTCACATGGCGGGCGCCACCAACACCATGTCACATGGCGGGCGCCACCAACACCATGTCACACGGTGGGCGCCACCAACACCATGTCACACGGCGGGCGCCACCAACACCATGTGACATGGCGGGCGCCACCAACACCATGTCACATGGCGGGCGCCACCAACACCATGTCACACGGCGGGCGCCACCAACACCATGTCACATGGCGGGCGCCACCAACACCATGTCACATGGCGGGCGCCACCAACACCATGTCACACGGTGGGCGCCACCAACACCATGTCACACGGCGGACGCCACCAACACCATGTCACACGGCGGGCGCCACCAACACCATGCCACACGGTGGGCGCCACCAACACCATGTCACACGGCTGGCACCACCAATATAATGTGACACGGCGAGAGCCGCCAATATAATGCGCACAGAACATGATTAATATCTTTTGGATCCCAGTCTCTTACTGCCTTCCGGCCATCTTCACAGAACGAAATCGTCCCCAACAAACAGCCACGTCTGTCCCACGGGAAATCACGAGCTCTGGGAGGCCTGCAAGCGCACGCTTCTCTCCAGTACAAAAGCCGTCGTGCTTTATCTGGACTGACAGCTGGCCTCCGACCTCCTCCTGCCAGCTATGTGCCTTATCGTCACCGTCACCATCGCAGAGCCCATCGCTGCCGGAGCTCCCGCTACCGCCACATTCACCGCTGCTGCCACACCCACCGCTGTCGCCACACTCACAGCTGCTGCCACATTCACCGCTGCTGCCACACCCACCGCTGTCGCCACACTCACCGCTGCTGCCACACTCACCGCTGCCCCCACACTCACCGCTGCCGACACACTCACCGCTGCTGCCACACCCACCGCTGCTGCCACACTCACCGCTGCCGACACACCCACCGCTGCCCCCACACTCACCGCTGCCCCCACACCCACCGCTGCCGACACACTCACCGCTGCTGCCACACCCACCGCTGCCGACACACTCACCGCTGCTGCCACACTCACCGCTGCTGCCACACCCACCGCTGCCGACACACTCACCGCTGCCGACACACTCACCGCTGCGGCCACACCCACCGCTGCCGACACACTCACCGCTGCGGCCACACCCACCGCTGCCACCACACCCACCGCTGCCGACACACTCACCGCTGTCGCCACACCCACCGCTGCCGACACACCCACCGCTGCCCCCACACCCACCGCTTCCGACACACTCACCGCTGCGGCCACATCCACCGCTGCCCCCACACTCACCGCTGCGGCCACATCCACCGCTGCCGACACACTCACCGCTGCGGCCACATCCACCGCTGCCGACACACTCACCGCTGCGGCCACACCCACCGCTGCCACCACACCCACCGCTGCCGACACACTCACCGCTGCCCCCACACCCACCGCTGCCGACACACTCACCGCTGCGGCCACACCCACCGCTGCCCCCACACTCACCGCTGCGGCCACACCCACCGCTGCCGACACACTCACCGCTGCGGCCACACCCACCGCTGCCCCCACACTCACCGCTGCGGCCACACCCACCGCTGCCGACACACTCACCGCTGCCCCCACACTCACCGCTGCCCCCACACCCACCGCTTCCGACACACTCACCGCTGCCGACACACTCACCGCTGCCGACACACTCACCGCTTCCGACACACTCACCGCTGCCCCCACACCCACCGCTTCCGACACACTCACCGCTGCCGACACACTCACCGCTGCCCCCACACTCACCGCTGCCCCCACACCCACCGCTGCCACCACACCCACCGCTGCGGCCACACCCACCGCTGCCCCCACACTCACCGCTGCGGCCACATCCACCGCTGCCGACACACTCACCGCTGCGGCCACATCCACCGCTGCCGACACACTCACCGCTGCGGCCACATCCACCGCTGCCCCCACACTCACCGCTGCGGCCACATCCACCGCTGCCGACACACTCACCGCTGCGGACACACCCACCGCTGCCCCCACACTCACCGCTGCGGCCACACCCACCGCTGCCGACACACTCACCGCTGCCGACACACTCACCGCTGCCCCCACACTCACCGCTGCGGCCACACCCACCGCTGCCGACACACTCACCGCTGCCCCCCACACTCACCGCTGCCCCCCACACCCACCGCTTCCGACACACTCACCGCTGCCGACACACTCACCGCTGCCGACACACTCACCGCTTCCGACACACTCACCGCTGCCCCCACACCCACCGCTTCCGACACACTCACCGCTGCCGACACACTCACCGCTGCCCCCACACTCACCGCTGCCCCCACACCCACCGCTGCCACCACACCCACCGCTGCGGCCACACCCACCGCTGCCCCCCACACTCACCGCTGCGGCCACATCCACCGCTGCCGACACACTCACCGCTGCGGCCACATCCACCGCTGCCGACACACTCACCGCTGCGGCCACATCCACCGCTGCCCCCACACTCACCGCTGCGGCCACATCCACCGCTGCCGACACACTCACCGCTGCGGCCACACCCACCGCTGCCCCCACACTCACCGCTGCGGCCACACCCACCGCTGCCGACACACTCACCGCTGCCCCCACACTCACCGCTGCCCCCACACCCACCGCTTCCGACACACTCACCGCTGCCGACACACTCACCGCTGCCGACACACTCACCGCTTCCGACACACTCACCGCTGCCGACACACTCACCGCTGCCGACACACTCACCGCTGCCCCCACACTCACCGCTGCCCCCACACCCACCGCTGCCACCACACCCACCGCTGCGGCCACACCCACCGCTGCCCCCACACTCACCGCTGCTGCCACACCCACCGCTGCCCCCACACTCACCGCTGCGGCCACACCCACCGCTGTCGCCACACCCACCGCCGCCACCACACCCACCGCTGCGGCCACACCCACCGCTTCCGACACACCCACCGCTGCCCCCACACCCACCGCTGCCGACACCCCCACCGCTGCCGACACACCCACCGCTGCCCCCACACCCACCGCTTCCGACACACCCACCGCTGCCGACACACCCACCGCTGCCGACACACCCACCGCTGCCGACACACTCACCGCTGCGGCCACACTCACCGCTGCGGCCACACCCACCGCTGCCGACACACTCACCGCTGCCCCCACACCCACCGCTGCCGACACACTCACCGCTGCGGCCACACCCACCGCTGCGGCCACACCCACCGCTTCCGACACACCCACCGCTGCCCCCACACCCACCGCTGCCGACACACTCACCGCTGCGGCCACACCCACCGCTGCCCCCACACCCACCGCTGCCGACACACCCACCGCTGCCCCCACACCCACCGCTGCCGACACACCCACCGCTGCCGACACACCCACCGCTGCCCCCACACCCACCGCTGCCGACACACTCACCGCTGCCGACACACTCACCGCTGTCGCCACACCCACCGCTGCCCCCACACCCACCGCTGCGGCCACACCCACCGCTGTCGCCACACCCACCGCTGCCGACACACCCACCGCTTCCGCCACACTCACCGCTGCGGCCACACCCACCGCTGCCCCCACACTCACCGCTGCGGCCACACCCACCGCTGCCCCCACACTCACCGCTGCCCCCACACCCACCGCTGCCGCCATGCCCACCCACCGCTCTTCGTCCCAGGCCATTCTACCCTTACATCCGTTCGCTCACATGACGGCCGGCCGCCTGGTGTCTTTGGGTTGCATTTATATTTCCTCTACCGAAGAACCTTTCATAGGCAGATCGTGTTCGTAAACCCAATGAACCCGACGCAACGGGCGCTCCTGTGTCTGCAAACTCTCCCCTGTCACTGTCATGTCCTGAGTAAGTAGAAACTGGTCTAGTCTGTTCGGAGTCAGATGTTTAAGCCAAGGGCCGCCCACACCCGGAACAGACCCATCACCGCCTGTCGACATTGTCACCGAGGTGGTCTCGTTTCTGTACCCAGCCGTCTGTCGGACGGCCGCCGTCGGCGCGCCGCTCCGCTCTTGGCGCGTCCAGCTGGCTAACGGCGCACCGACGATCGATAGCGTCGCTCCCGACAAAGTCAAACACCGCGATCGACGACTCGCCCGGCCGGAATTAAAAGCCTTGTGACAACCGCGACGCTGATTGCCCGGGGGTTATGAATAGATGGGGTTGTTAAGTCGGAATGGGGAGGGTTTCACTAGGGGCAGTCGCGACGGAGGGGAGTCGGAGGTCGAGAAACGGAAGGGAGCAGGCAAGATGCATGGCAGATGGAGGAGGAGATGGACATGAGACGGAGCAAATAGACGTAAGTGGAACCGCAGGTTGAGTTATTAAGTAGTGGGAGGAAAGGACAAGTCTAAGTCAAGATGCTTGGGATAAACGCTAGTGGTGTGGAGAAAGACGAGCGGAGAAAAGCAGGATGATCAAAGTATGATCATCCTGCTTTTCAGAGAGAGAGACAGAGAGAGAGAGAGAGAGAGAGAGAGAGAGAGAGAGAGAGAGAGAGAGAGAGAGAGAGAGAGAGAGAGAGAGAGAGAGAGAGAGAGAGAGAGAGAGAGAGAGAGAGAGAGAGAGAGAGAGAGAGAGAGAGAGAGAGAGAGAGAGAGAGAGAGAGAGAGAGAGAGAGAGAGAGAGAGAGAGAGAGAGAGAGAGAGAGAGAGAGGAGAGACTTATTGAGCATGGTTTGGAGACATTCTAAGCTAAAAGACTATAAACACTTGAAACTTGTTAATCATCTCTGCCTGCTCTAATTTATCCATGTTGAGTGTAGTCAGATCTAGATAACTTGACCTACCACGCGCCACCAGGCGGTTATAACGGAGCTATATACACATACTCATAAATTCCTGATTCTCTCAAGCCGCAGAAACAAGCCATCAAGACTGATTTACTTCCGTAAACCTGAGAGTGTGAAAGAAACGATGCACTACCACACAGAATGATTCAGTTGCGCATCGGACGGTGCAGTGGATCTGGCCCCGGGGCCGGTTCCCCGACGGTGAGCCCCGGATGTTGCCAACTGGTCGGCCACCTCGCACGTGGCGAGTAGCACTTGCCGGTGAGCTTGCACCACGACGAGCACTTCAAGACGACAGACCGATATGGTGGCGAGGAATGTTGTGGGGGTGACGATCACCTTTGAGAACACCCGTTCGGCTTCGTGCATGGCTGAAATGCGTTTTTTTCAAGCTCTAAGATTTCATTCATGCTTGTGAATAGAAATCATAATATTAATGGAAAGGCTATTACACTAACCATAGGTCAACGTTGCATTTTTTTTCAGCCGTAGCTCAATCATTATTCCGCAGAACAAACATTGTTCATGATCATTAAGATGTACCATTTTTGGGACTTTTTCGAGTTAAGCAACACCAATCAAGGGCATGATGCCTTTCCATGAGAACATTCAAAATCCACAGTTTTAGATGGTATATTAATATTTGGTCGATTGCACCAAAGTTTTGTTTTAACATATTTGGCGGCATTTAAAACATGGGGTTTGGACTATTAGATGTCGTGCGCTCTCGGAGTCTGGATTTCGGTCACATTAACACATTATATTCCTCCAGAAGTGGTGTCTTCTGAGTTTAAGTGGGTGTGGGAGCGTCGGACACCGGTTATGGGGTGGGGTGGGGTTGATACTCCTTCGACCCCCAATCTCAGCAACTTCTTTTACATATTCTGTTCAAGCAGCGATAGACAAAACGGTGTAACATAAATATTGTGTTTGAAGAACTTATCTGGGGCAACTTGAATAGTTTTTCCAACAGCAGAAGTAACCAGGCGAACAATGCATGTGATTATTGAACGAAATTTTATGTGCACTCATAGGTATTGGGCTATATCTGGGAAGGGTCTAAAATGCCCACTGTTTTTCCCGATGGACGATCTGAGTAATTACAAAGTTGATGGCGATGAAAGGTGCAATAATAGTTGCCTTTTAATTGATGCGGTGGCATTGGCCTACAACCGTAATTAAAATTTTCCGTGAAATATCTTTAAATGGCCCTCAAGTGGCGGTGCAATCCTGCAATCCCAACAATAGAAAATGTCCGGTGGGCGATCTTAGTAACTACTGCACCAATTTTCGTGAAAATGGCTCTAAAATAAACTTTGACATCGATTTTAAGGGGTTTGAGTCATTTCCACCCGATATAAATGGTTAGAAAGCCACGAAATCAGGTATTGAACTTCGAGATTTGCCCGCCGGACGATCTACGAAAGCAACCTACAGAATTGCCCCAAACACACACTGATCGATGTATTTTCACAATATTAGATGGATTGAGGTAGCTGAGACGACAATTAACATGCGAAATGTAGGGGGACGAGTAGCCCAGGGGTAAGTTGCTTGTCTCACAATCGAAAGGTTGTGAGTTCGAGTCTCACCTGTCGCTACTCTTCGCCTGCGATCAATCGGCGTGAGAGATTGGCGACACTACATGACTCAACGGTCGATGTGTCGTAAAACCAATAACCAACCAACCATGCGAAATGTAGAAATGCCTGCCAAAAACATGTACACAGTGATGCTATTTTCAGAATATATTATGCCCGATGGCCGATTTCAGTATTTAGTATATCGATCTGCTTCAAAATGTTGCTAATAAAATCTGCGGCTCAGATTATGGCCGGCTAGATGATGTGTGGGACTCGGAATAGGTCAAAAGGCAGGAAATCGCAGTTATTTCAAAAATCATTACAATAAGTACTTTTGGTGGAAGGGTATGTTCTCTACGACTCCCGGTATTTCAATAATTCATGTCGGCGAAATAATTTAGAAATTAATTTCTTTCCAGTTTGTTGAAATTTCTAACCCAATTTCTACATATAGGTGCCTAGGTAGGTACCTCCCTACCTAGGTACAATTTTGGGTTAATACCTATTGAGAAGGTAAATGTTGATTTTTGTGAATTTGTTTTAATACGATATGTGGGGTTTGAGCAAGACGAGATCTTTGGCCAGACGCTCGTTCAGTTTAACGCTGTACTTTGCCATGGAATATGCAGAAGGTGAAGGAACGAGGAAAAAGAGTGGAGGCCTCAGGGCAGAGGTAGAAGCGAAGTAGATATTCTGAAGGAGGATGTAACCTCTCCGGTGGCTGCCAAGCGCCGTGCATCTGATACAATCACATCCTCCTGTACTCCAAGAGTCGGATGTCAAAAGTTTCGCGAAGCCGCAACTGTTCCACGCCAAGACGTCCATGGAGCTACTTCCAGCAGGCCTTCTTATTACATCCTCGGAAGGGCGCCACCCTCTCTGGGCTATTCTAAAATGCACAAGTCTGTAGCAGTACTTGGCAGGTTTCTACACCTTCTGGAGAGACACACCTTCTCTGAGGCTGGTAAGCTGGTAATATATAAGATTAAAGACGTCTGGATGCACCTTGGAGGGATGAAATTGCATTGCCAACTCAGGAATATTCCAATAGTATCAGCCAAGGCAATAGAACCTCAAAGTCAGCAAATAGGGACAGCAGTAGTTCAATGAGACAGAGTGATAGTTCATCTAGTGATAAAAGAACTCCTCAATACGAAAAAGCCAAAGGTGGTTATGGAGCATTTGCTAAGTGTATGATGTTTAATGCCCAGAGTATCCGATCCAAATTTGATGCGTTCAAGTGTTATGTTGCTTAGGAGGAACCAGACTTTGTTTGCATTACGGAGGCATGGGTCAGTGAGGGGTATTTTGGAGATAACTTGCAGGACTATGAGATCCAGGGATACAATATGTTTTCGTGCAATAGGGGTCCAGCAATGAAAGGGGGTGGTGTAATGCTCTATATGAATAGCTTATTCAGTTCTCAAAAAGTAGCAGGTGGGGATAAAAATGTGTCTGTGGAGTCCATTTGGCTTGATGTCACTGTGGGAAAAGGCAACAGCAATACTCTGAGGATAGGAGCTTTCTACCGATCAGGAACCCTGCCACATTCTCAGGAACTGGAGCTTGACAAGGTGATTTGTGAGGAAATCAGTAGAAACTTGAAGAGGAAGTGCCATTTTCTTGGTGACTAATCTAAAAGGATATGAAAATGCTGGTGTTGGCTCCCCATCATGCAAAATGTTTAGGAAATGCCTTGAAGAGGACCTGTTCTTACACCAGTTTGTATCGGAACCTACCAGGCATGGCTCATTCTTGGACCTTGTATTCTCGGATTTAAGTGACTTGGTTCAAAACTTGGTTCGTATTTAAGTGACTTGGTTCAAAGTGGCAGACTGATTTAAGGTACTCAACATGGGTTTAGAACAGGACGATCGTGACTCACAAATCTCTTGGACTTCTTTAACTTCGCCACAGAACAATTTGATCAGGGAAATCAGGTTGATGTAGCATATCTTGGCTTTAGTAAGGCCTTTGTCAAGGTACCCCATACACGGTTAATGATACAGCTTCAGTCCCATGGTCTTGCAGGTTGCATCTTAAAATGGATAGAGTTGTGGCTTTCAGATAGACAGCAGTGATGCTAAATGGTACAAAGTCATCATGGTAAAATGTTCTTAGTGGAGTCTCCCAGGGGTCAGTACTGGGACCACTACTGTTCAATATATTTGTAAATAACATTGAAAGTGGCCTAAGCAGTAAAGTTTTGAAATTTGCGGATGATATGAAGGTCTTTAGGGCAATAACAGGTCACGATGAGCATATCTCGCTGCAAAAAGACTTAGACGAACTTGTGAAGTGGTCCGAAGAATAGCAAATGAAATTTAATTTTGTTAAGTGCAAAATCATGCATGTAGGTAAGAAGCATATGAAGGCTCCATACTTCATGGGTGGCCAAGTGCTATCAGTGACTCAACAGGAGAAGGATTTAGGTGTTATTCTCAACACAAAATTGGGGGCATCAGAACAGACCAAGGAAGCCAGGAAGAGGGCACTGAGAATGCTCGGGGCAATAAATAGGAATGTATCATACAGAAGTGAGGAAGTCATCAGGAAGCTTTACTCTGCATATGTCAAGCCACATTTGGAATAGTGCATCCAAGCTTGGTCTCCTAGCTATGAAAAAGATTGTTGGCTTTTAGAGAGAGTACAAAAGAGGGCTACACAAATGGTTAATGACATAAGCAACCTGGCGTATGAGGAAAGATTGAAGAAATTGAATATGTTTTCACTTAGATGTAGAAGGCTGAGAGGAGATCTCATCGAGGTCTTTAAATTTGTCCATGGTCTGGAGAGGGGATATCTTGGGGAAATGTTTGAATTGAACAGAAATGATGCAATTAGAGGTCATAAATTCAACATTAAAGTTAACTACAGCAGAACAAGGTTAAGGCAGACTTTCTTCACCAACAGGGTAGTAGAACACTGGAACCAGCTGCCAGAAAACATTGTCAGTGGCACCACATTGAACATCTTTACAAACAGCATAGACAATCATTATAAGAATAGAGGGCTTGCTTTTCAGTATTACAGGGAGGGCTGATTGACAGATTTTGTGGGCAACTGATTCAGTGTACAGAGTGCAACGAAGAAGGGCCCTTGTGGCTCATAGTTGCACTAATCTTTTATGTATTTATGTCTGACCACTTTGGACCGAAATTCATCATGGAGAAGGTGTACGGGAAGGAGAAAGAAGATGCAATGGATGAAAAACTGAAAATCGTCAAGAGCGATTATCAAGTGTGTGGGAAAATTTTGGCCATCTGCAACCAGTGGAGAACTTTGGAACTTGAGAGCAGAAGGCCTGGCAGGGTTTTGAAGCCCACCTTCCTTGCGAAGCGAGAGAAGCTTAATCTAGATCTGTATATGCCTTTTGACATCAGAAAGTAGGACGCAGAGACAATCATCAAGAGGTCGGTTTTGATTGAGGGGACGAGTAGCCTAGGGATAAGTTGCTCGTCTCACAATCGAAATGTTGTGGGTTCGAGTCTCATCTGTCGCTACTCTTCGCCCGCGACCAATCAGCGTGAGATATTGGCGACACTACATGACTCAACGGTCGATGTGTCGTAAACCAATTACCAACCAACCAATAGGGTTTGATTGACTGAATGGAGGAGGCGGAGTACCTAAGAAACCAGATGAGAGAACAGCCGGTATATCTGGGGTCCTCTAACGAAAGACAACAGAAACGCGACGAGCGACTTTTGATCGTGGAGAAGAGGAAAGAAGTCCAAGCCGAGAAGGAAATCAGCGAAGAGTCAAAACTGGTGACCCGAAAAGAAGACTATGAGATAAATGATCAACATGGGCATGAGAACTTGCAGTTTGATGAGAGCGAAGACGAAGAAGGTTTTGCTGGAGAAGAAGCCCCGAAAAAGGTTGATATCATGCAAAAGATCTATCTTACCTGCGACGCAACATCTCCATCAGAGACCGCACTGTGGTGGCAACTTCAGTTGCGAATGCTCTCGGTATTGATATAAGTGATACCAACACAAGCAAAACATCGTGCTAGAGGTTGGGAAAAAAAGAACAGGGAGCAGAAGGTGAAAGAAATCATGGACACTTTTAAGTATCCAGAGAAGGTGGTCGTGCATGTGGACGGAAAGATGCTTGCCTTGCGAGGTCGCATTAAGTCAAAGAGAGCCTGCGTTTACCTGTCTGGTGTAGATGCAGAAAAGACCAGGACGTTATTGGGCGTCTCTACGACAATCTCTGACAAAGGTGTGGACGAGTATGAGGTCGTTAAGGCGCATCTGGTCAAGTGGGGCCTGGAAGATCAGGTTATAGGCATGGTATTCGACACCACTGCATCGAACAGTGGGGAACATTCGGGTGCCTGCAGGTACCTAGAGGCCTGGGTGGACTCTCCGGTCATGTCGCTGGTTTGCCGCAGCATGTAACAGAACTGCACATCAGAGCAGTAGTTAAGCATGTTATAGGGGACACTAAGGAGCCGGGGATCGCTCTGTTCCGTCGGCTAAGGGATCAGTGGAGGCAGCTTAAAATAAACTAGTGATCTGGCGCTGACAGATTTCACAGCTGCGTCACCAGCAATGCAAAAGGCGGCAGATGAGGTGCTGGCACGGGCCAAGGCAGAACTGGCAAAGGAGACCTTCCCTAGGGACGATTATCGGGAGTTCCTTGATCTTATTATCATCAGCCTGGGAGGTGAGGTGGATAATTTCACGTTCAAACTTCCCGACCCGGACCACCATGCCAGATGGATGAGTAAGTGCTTGTATTTCCTTAAGCTGAAGCTGCTCAGCAAGGTCTTCATCGTAACAGATGAAGAGCAGACCAATACTAACCTCATCACGGTGTTCGTGCTGCTGTTCTACGCCAAGCTATGGTTCACTACTCCGTTGGCCAGCTCTGCCGCCAGATGTGACCTCGACTTCATGTGCAACATGCTGGAGTACCGGAGCGTCAACTCACACCTGTCTGACAAGGTTCTGAAGTCCATCTTTCGCCATCTCTGGTACCTAACCCAGCAGCTGATCACCTTAGCCTGACGGACACTGGCCTGGACGATAACATGAGGGAGGAGATGGCGAAAGTGTTGCACAGCCTGAGTAGAACGAAGATCAAGACTGGAAGGCCCACATTCCCGGCGTCTCAATGTGACGCCATGGTCACAAAACCAGAAATGTCCTCTATGGTTGGCACCGAGTTATGGCTGGTATTTGACCTGCTCTAGCTGTCTGGACCTCAGGACTGGCTGTTAACACCTGTCTCCACTTGGTCACTCTCCGCCAACTTCAGCAAGCTGCAGGAGTTCGCCAGCAACCTTGTCGTCAACGGATCTGGAGGAGAGGGGGATACACCTCGCGTCTGATTTCATCAGGTGAGTTGAATCGGATGACGAGAGCGAGGCACAGTTCCAAGTGGTGGAGGACTTCCGGAGCAGGGTGAAGGACACAAGTAAAGCTAGTCTGAAGTTATGCTGAGTCGTGCAGGTTGTCGTGTGTAAGTCCTTGCCAATGCGCGCAATATGTGGTTCTCATTTATGATGTGTCAAAGGATCAAATAATATTGTCAACGCACAATATCGAAGTTAATATATGTTGTATGGTGATAAAATACAAAGAATACCGATTCTTTGGTCCGATTTGAAAATTTACACGTTTACTCATGATAACTTCATTCAATTTTGTCACCGCAATCTCGTCGTTGGTATGTGTTGATTGGTTACAACGCCCTTTTGAGTAACAAGCAGGAATAAAAAGAATATGCGCGCATATTTGAATATTTGAACGTGCTAAGACGCAAAACGTGTTAAGGCGCAAAACAGCGCGCAAGTCCCAAGAATGGTACACCTTAATGATCATGACCTTGTTTTAATGGCTGTCAAATATGTTAATCCCCACCCCTAGCCGGTGTCCGACGCTCCCATCCCCACTTAAACTCAGAAGACACAGCTTCTGGAGGATTGTAATGTGTTAATGTGACCGAAATCCAGACTCCCAAGAGCGCACGACCTCTAATAATGCAAAACCTATGTTTTAAATGCGGCCAAATATGTTCAAACAAAACCTTGGTACAATAGACCAAACATAAACATCTGAAACTTTGGATCTTGAATGTTCTCATGCAAAGGCATCATGTCCTTGATTGGTGTTGCCTAACTCGAAAAAGTAAGTCTAAAATGATACACCTTAATGATCATGACCTTGTTTTAAATTATTAAATGGCAACTAATGTCAGCTGTTATCATGTAGAAACAAAGACCAAAAGGTTTATCAGGAAATGTGATATATCGTGGGTGTACATTTCACATCCATGTTTCGCTTAAGAGATGTAGTTTCATTAGTTAACAATACCCACAAAAGGCCTGTACGGGAAAAGTATCTTCGGCTTTAGTTAGTTTGCGTGAAGTCTGGCAAAGTTTTCTTAAGTAGGTTAGGTGATAACATTGCATCACTTAACACTTTGTTCTCCCCCTCCCACCAGTCAACTCAGTGTTAAGCTTGCCATTTATTACAATGGAGAAAACTAAATGAGCAATGAGTTACAAAAGACTCTTATGGAAGCAGGACTCAATACACAGAGGAACGGGACATTCTGTCAAGTTCATATCAATCCTAAGCTTGCTATAAACTGAAAATATACCGATGAAATCGAAATTGAACTCGTGCTTTGTCATTCACTCTGTCAAAGTTCTTCTGCCCGGCATAACTCTTTTATCTTCCATGTTTCTAGTTCTACCCCCCACTTGTCACGAATGTTGGACGGATATGTCGCCACTGGTGTTGGATGGAAGAAGAGAAGAGTATCCTTCGACGATTTTTTTCATGCAACCGCATGCACATTATACCAAGTTTCATGACGTTTGGGAAAATATATCCCCCGTTTCCCCTGCAGCGACGCTCGTGTATTTTAAGTTTCGAAACTGACATAGTCACTATTGGTCTCGTTATTTTGCTGAAAAACTTTGCCAAAAGGTCTCATTCCAATTTAAATGCATCCACTCACTGCTCTTCTTCTTGAAGACGTAAACTTGAACAGTCTGTCTCTTGATTTGCAGAAGCAATTCGTTTGCCTGTTCCACTATTCAAAAACACACCAACGGACCACACACTTTTCAAGCAGTCCGCCAACTCTCCAAAACTTTCCACACTTCCCCTCTCCAAGACGTAAGGCTACCAGTGCTCATAAGCGATTATCTCGCATGAGGTTTTCCCTGGGATATATATACATATATATGCAAACGTGGGCACGGCGCACGCAAATTGCGCCGCTGCGCCGCCGGCGCAACGGCGCCGACGCGGATTCCAAAAACCGGCGCAACGGCACGCGGCGTAAGTAAAAAATCAGCGCCGCTGTCCGCGCCACTGTCCGCGCAGTTGCCCAGCTTTCGCGAGCGATAAAAGACGACCTAAGAATCCGACGCGACAAACACATATGTACCTAACTTCCTGTTACATGTAGCATTATAAGTAATTATACTACCGATATACATTAGTAAATGCAACTACTTGTAAAGTTCTATATACATTACTAATACTCTTAGTAATCTTTAAAACCTGCAAACCCTTGAAGCCTTTTAAAACCTTAACACCTTTAAAACCGTTGAACCTTTAAAACCGTTGAACCTTTAAAACCTTTAAACCTTTAAACCTTTAAAACATTTAAACCTTTAAAACATTTAAACCTTTAAAACATTTAAACCTTTAAAACATTTAAACCTTTAAAACATTTAAACCTTTAAAACATTTAAACCTTTAAAACATTTAAACCTTTAAAACATTTAAACCTTTAAAACATTTAAACCTTTAAAACATTTAAACCTTTAAAACATTAAACCTTTAGAACATTTAAACCTTTAAAACATTTAAACCTTTAAAACATTTAAACTTTTAAAACATTTAAACCTTTAAAACATTTAAACCTTTAAAACATTTAAACCTTTAAAACATTTAAGCCATTCAAACCTTTAAACCTATGAAACCTTATGCTCCTGGCCACTGGCCTCCACCCCCACTACACCCCTGCCATCCTGAGGCAAGTGGCTCCTGACAACGTTCCGGCCATCAAGACTAAGATCGTCATGGAGCTCAAAACACTCATGTATTCATCAGGGGTGTCGCCACCAGAGGGGCAGCGGGGGAAATTGCCCCCCCCCCCCTCTGCCGTGAGACTGGCCCCCTTGTATTTGAGGAGGCCCCCAGGACGAAAAGAAGGCCCTCAGGACGAAAAGCAGGCCCTCCAGGATGAAAAGGAGGCCCTCCAGGATGAAAAGGAGGCCCCGGGACGAAAAGGAGGCCCCAGGACGGTAGGCATTGTCATTAAAGTTTCCTATCGAGATAGGTGCAGTGTGACCGGAAATGGTGACGTGATAGAGATGGATACTTCTTCTGCTAGTATTTCCAATAGCTTTGTCTTGCCTTTCTTGTGTAAGCAAGGGTGGCGGGCCACGGACACTCGCTATCCTGTTATTTTTCCTAGCCGGCAAGCCTTGTGATTGTGCCAGTCGGGGTCCGTGAGGGCAGGTCGGTATTTTGGCTCAGATGTGGTCATTGTTCTCAGTTTGCGCTTTAGGTACCTACATATATAGGTGATACGTGCACCAATGTGAAAACAGATGTAAATGAACGCTTATATATATATATATATATATATATATATATATATATATATATATATATATATATATATATATATATATATATATATATATATATTTTACATATATATATAATAATATATGTATATATTTATATATATATATATATATATATATATATATATATATATATATATATATATATATTAGTTAGTTATTTGGGTTTTAGGGCGCATCAACTGCAGTGGTTATACAGCGCCCATATATATATATATATATATATATATATATATATATATATATATATACAAGGCTGAATTATAGGCCCCTTACTCTTTATAATATATATAAATGATATTATAAATTTACATGTAGAATGCGACATTTTTATATGCTGATGACACAGTCATTTTTTCTCTCAAAAGTACTGTGTATACAAAGCTTAATCACAAGATGACAAATTCCTTGCCAAGAATTTCGCAATGGCTACATTGAAATCTTTTGTTATTAAATTAATCCAAAACTGTATACCAGTTATATAACAATCACAAGACAGATATTGATATCCAGATTGAATTTAATGGGATTTCTATTTTGCATCAGAATCCGGTAAAATACCTTGGTGAATACGTACATGAAAATTTGAAATTTGCATCCCATATCAGCAGTGTCTTAAACATAATAAGTCGCAACATAGGAATATCAAATATTAAATGTCTCCTAGTGAAAAATCACCGAAAAGTGTATGGTTGGTTGGTTATTTGGGCTTTCGGGCGCATCAACTGCGTTGGTCATACAGCGCCCATCCTAAAGGTGTATAATGCATTAATTCTTCCATATATGAATTATTGCTGATTTCTCTGGGTTAAAAACTATGCTGATCAGACACACAAATTATTGTTGGTTCAGAAAATAATGATGCGTATTATTGAGGGTGTATTTTCCCCAAGGGTACGAAACATATCTTTAAGAAATACAAAATTTTAAAAGTCCAAGAGCTAGCAAAACTTCAAATGTTGCTTATTATGCAAAAGTTCATTTATCACCAGCTACCTCATTCTATCAGACTCCTTTTTACAGAATTGCTTGATACCCCATATTCAATAAGATTACAAAACCACTTCCAGTACAGTTATTCAAATACAAATTATCGTCTCTTCACCATTGAAGGTTTTGGACCCGAGCTTTGGAATTCTATCATAGCAAAGCATTTTCTGCATTCAGAGATACCAAACCCTAAGACTGTTCTCAAAAATCACATTAAGACATACTTCTTGAGCAGATATTAAAGTACTTAGCAGATAAAGTGTTTCTGTGTTGGTATGATTGTACAGGGATGCTGCCATGTGATTGTGTGTGTGTGTGTGTGTGTGTGTGTGTGTGTGTGTGTGTGTGTGTGTGTGTGTGTGTGTGTGTGTGTGTGTGTGTGTGTGTGTGTGTGTGTATGTGTGTGTGTGTGTGTGTGTTGGGGTGTTGGCATGTGATTATGTGTATATATATATATATGCATTACATAACTATATATAAAGTTGAAAACATCGAACCACTGGTTCCTCCCACGTTCCATCCAGCAGCAAGCCCATGCTTAGGTGGATGGAGTTGTGGGAGGAGCCAAAATAAAAAATAAGGAGTGCTCACTACCATCTGGCCACAAACCAGCTGCTCACACTATAGTTTAGACCCTAATTTCATGTTGGGCTGGATCCAGGGTCAGTCATATGCCTCCTTTGTGTATGACTACTAACAGGATTCTTTATCATTAGTTGTATTGCTTTTGTGCCCGGTGCTTTGTATGCTTTGTTTATTTGTTTTCCATCTCTTAGCTGGAAGTGCCGCGACTTTACTGTTTATTTTATGGTGTTCATGTAAGGTGCTTGCAGTCGTTGGGTAACAGGAGGGGGCGCTCCTGGTTACTTGATCTTGGGTGGCGGACATATTTTTCTTTAAAAATATATATATGAATTCCCGTATTCGTACTAATTTGCCATTTACGACACTAATAAATTACAGATACGAAATTTATTGGCGTCGTATTCGTACGAGTCTAGCGTCGTATTGCGCCCTAAAACCCTGATAACGGCCAATGTTCAACGCAAAACGGTTTCTTCGGTTGCCTCCATTTTTTTTTCAGTTTTCAACCACGCCTGTCCAAATCTGGAATCAGGCCTGTGGTGAACAATCGTGCAACATTTCAAATCGGTACATGGCGAGGTTAAACTTCTAGGTCAAAGGTTGGCTTGATTTATTGGATGGCGATAGGGAAGCGAAATCGACCGAACGCGAGGTGTGCTATCGCTTCAATTTCCATCAAACGAGCGGCACTCGACGTGGCTTGCTATGCGGTATCAGAGAGCTAAGCAATCGATTTTTTTCAAGGACGAAGGCCACGCCGATCCTTCCGTCGCCTACATTTTGGTTTTATCTCAAGCCTATCCAAATCTGGTATCAAGCAATAACCAGTGGTGAACACCCGACTAACATTTCAAACCGGAACATGTCAAGGTCAAAGGTTTAATTGAGTTCTTGAATGTACTCGCGTTTCGTCGCTATGAGTCCAATTTGCAGGACATGGATGTCATCCGTGTTGTGTTGTTGTGTAGCATCAGACAGTTTATATTTAGAAATAATCTCTACGGGTCAAAATTCAAGCTAATTTCATGCGTCGCTTCATATTTCATATGGTTTCCCCCAAGCCTACCCAGATCCACTATCAAGCGACATCCCATGGTGAACCCTCGAGTAACATTACAAGTAACATTATAAGTAACAAGGTCAAACTTCCAGGTCTAAGACGAGTTGAATTTTTCGAAGTCCCCGAAATTTGTCGCTATGGGTTCAATTTCCACAAAGTGGGTGTAATTCGACGTGGCTTGTGCCACATTATGATGCTATCAAACAAGACCAATTTCTAAGGTCAAATGTTAAACCGTTTTCTTTCGTCGCCTTGGACTTTTTCTTCGCCCTAACTTATCCACATCTGGTACCAAGCAATAGCCGTGGCGCACCTCAAGTGACATTTCAAACCGGGACATGTCAATATTAAACCACAAGACCGATTGATTAGCTTAAATTGTTCGAAGTCCTCGCGGCTCATCGCTATGTCTTCAATTTTCATCAAGTGGAGTAATTCCACGTACCGCGTCGTACTCTAGCAAACTCGTCGGGAAAAAATATATGAAATTTCAAAATCAAAGGTCGTACTCATTTCTTCCGTCGCCGCATGTTTCTTCGTTTTCTCCCACAGCTTCCAATGTTTGGTATCAATAGATAGCCTGTGGGCATCCCTCGAGTAACATTTTAACCTGGGACATGTCAGATGAAGTCTCGAGGTCAAAGATTAGTTTGATTTTTGAGTCCTAGCGTTTCGTGGCTATGGCTTCAATTTGCATTGCATGTCCTTCCACGTGTCTTGCTGTACGTTATCAGAATGCTGTGATATCGAAATAATTTCAAAGGTGTCGAAGGTCCGACGTGTGTAAAATAATTCAGTGTAATAAGAATAGGAGGGTCAAATATATTTTTGTTTGCGGCCGTTGTGATAACAAGCACTCGTATCCCATATGACTAGGTGCTCCCCCAAGAAATGAATCATAACCTGATCGGATGGGTCTCTCATTGTTGGACTTAAATTTACACTGCTACATTGCAGTTCCGGACATATCAAATATATAACTTTTTCCAAATTCTCCGCTTTCCTCTTGAAGGTCCAACGGAAGTAGGCAAATTTGCAAGAGAAGCCACACTTGAACGCGGACAATTCTATGACTAGCCGGAGTTCATAACCGCAAGAGAGCAATTCTGTAATCCGGGGTAGATCCAGGAATTGTCACGGGGGCGCTTGTCTGCATGGGCGCCATTTCTTTGGAGCGGCGCCAATGCGAAAGTACCTGGAGGGGCGCCTCTGGCTGCAAAGGTCGAGGGGGCGGGATGCACTCGGACTTTCCTGAAATCACCAGCCGATATCACCATACGGTGGCAGGCTGGCAAAATTCATTCACACACACACTTCCTGAAAACAAATCGGCATTTCCATCCAATGTGGTGACTTTTTATTTCATAGGGGCGCCTCTGGCCGAAAAATGAGAGCGTGTACACCGGAACCTTTTCAGAGGGACGCCTTTTCCGGGCCCGAGGGACGCCACCTTCCACGTGGGGATACATGTCCTCAGTGCCACATCCTTTATCCACATTGGTTGTCATTGCATCGAGATATGTGCCCGTAAAACGGGGAAATCATGGTAAAGGTAAGTATGTCCATGGTATGGTATGTCCATTTTTGCTTTCATAAAATCGTCAAATATTGTATGCTCTTCCTGTTACAAGAGGGCAACATTTAGCATAGAGCATTGCTCTATGGTGATCGTGAAGTCGGGTCCACCACATACGACATAAAGCTAGATGTTCATAGGCAGTGATAAGTAGTGATACTTGCTAATTTTGACGGAACTTTTAGTCACCAAAATAACATTTTTAATAATGGTAAACCTAAAAACTGAAGTACGAACATTGAATTGAAAAAAACGAACATTGAATTGAAGTGGCTGAAAATTGCATTGAGAAAAGTTGCCGAAATCCAAGGATTTTATTTGGTGGAAGGGAGGCCTTCTATCCTGTTCAAGCTCACCGCATCCCTAGCTTGTCCCCCCCCCCAATTTCTAATTCGTTGTTGCACTCATGTGTATGTACAAACACTTCATAATACGGAGGTCGAGATATAATTACACCGGGACAAGATAAAAAAGTCCTCAATGGAGAAGTGCGTATCGCACGCAAAGGATGCTTCTCTGACTGGGACGGGTCGTGGTTGCAGAGGATATGCTAAGTGCGGTCTGATCTCCCTAAATGATGTTGTACCCCAAAGAGGGTAGAGGATACGCAGAATAGGGGGCACGCAGGGTAAATCCCACGTACGATTCCTCATGCGAGGCACACCTGAAGTGAAATACTACTGAGGATAAATAGCATTTAGGAACATTGTTCTCATATAAAAAGGAGAATATTGTGAAAGAATTCACTAAGATGATCTTTGGGTCCATGTAAGGGTAAACATCCGACAATAATCGAATGCGTTCAGACTTTAGATTATCACATTTTTGTCAAAAAAGGGAGAAAAAAGTATTTGAGCAGCCTTAGAACTGTATGTATGAGAGTTTTCCCACTGAACGTGGAGTCCAGAAACTTTTTAGTGTACAAGTTTGTCATGTGGGTTGGGAACGAATTGCACATGAAACACTTTTTGAGAGGCGGCAGGAATTGATAAGTGAAACAGATCGTGCTTCGTCTTGCATCCGTGTGTTTTCAGTCCCTGTATGCATAATGTGTAACTCGGTGTTTTTGTATCGCTATTGTTTTACCGTTTTCCTCCGAAGATGTAACGCCAAGTAACGAAACGTTGAGATAAGTTCGAAAAATATAGTTCGAATGGAGATCCCAAGATCTATTTAGCTCTATTGGCCATCAGGTTTATCCAAAAACTACGCTTTGGGGAAATCATTATCTAATACGGTTATATATGTATGTATATATATATATATGTATATATATATATACATATATATACATATATATATATATATATATATATATATATAAATATACATATATATATATATATATATATCTATGTATAGATATATATTAGGGTGTCTCACGTTATGTGGATAATGTTTCAAAGACGACTTATTCCACGAGATGATCTATCGATCGGTGACGAAAAACTCCACTTATGCAAATTCATTCCAATGTAAAATAATTTTGGGGTCCCGCAAGTGCGTCAAAGTTTCTCCTACGTAACATACTGGCATTTCGTTCGAATATCTGCGTTGACATTTCACATATCTGTTTTGCAATACAGCCTAATGAAGTTTGAGACCATTTGAGACGTCGGACGACTATATAATTGAGAGACCTATATATATAATTATACGGCTATATAATTGAGAGAGAGAGAGAGAGTTTATGACATAATTCATGTAACCCGTAAGTTGGCTGCCTTGATCGCCAAGTATGAGACCACCATGGGGTCCAAATGCACAAGTCGGATATCTTGTGTTTTCAGAGTTTTCAGAGTCCTCGCGTTTCGTGGCTATGGCTTGAACTTGCATTATGTGGATGTCATTCAACGTAGCTTGTTGTACGGTGCCAGAATGCTGAGATATAGAAATAATTTTGAAAGTGTCTAAGATACAGTGTGTGTGTGCAATGATTGAAGGTAATAAGACTATGAGGATCAAATATATTTTGTTCGCAGCCGTCGTGATTGCAAGCATCCTATCCCATATGCCTAGGGACTTCCCAAGAAATCCGTCATAAGCGGCTTGTACGCTGCTCTCATCGCTGGTTTTTAATTTACGCTGCTACATTGCTGTTCCGGATATATAAAATATATAACCTGTTTTCTCAAATTGTACGCTTTCCTCTTAATGGTTCAATGAAAGTTGTCAAATTTCCAAGAGAAGCCATAAATGAATGTGAACAATTCTATGACTAACCGGAGATCCTAACTGCGAGAGAGCAATGGTATAATCAGGGGTAGATCCAGGAATTGTCACGGTGGCACGTGTCTGGAGGGGCGCCATTTCTTTGGAGCGGCGCCAATGCGAAAGCACTTGGAGGGGCGGCTCTGGCTGCAAAGCTCGAGGGCTAGTTGAACTCAGTCCTTCCCCCCCCCTTTCCTTCCAAAGCGCAGAGATGCACAAAACGTCAAGGATGTCACATACAAGCATTGAAACCAATAAATCTGTCACATTTTCAAAAGTGCAATTTGCACGCCTCTGGCACACGGCTGATCGTTTGGTGATGGATTCATCAAGATTGAATTTGCGGCCGCCGACATCGGCCATGTCTATAAGCCCAAAATTTTGTTTTTTTTCTTCAGTGATTTGGCGAACTTTGACCTGACCCATGGTCACGAAAGTCCAAACTGTACGTCTCTGGCACACTGTCGATCGTTTGGTGTAGGTTTCATGAAGATCGAGCAGCGGTTGCCGAGATCGGCCATGTCTGCGATATGGTGTCTGTCGAACGGTGTATGTCAGATGGTGTCTGTTTTTTAGATCCTGCCGTTGGCAGGTGCCCGTCGAACTCGTTTCCCATGCAAACGTTTGGAGACTGCGCCGCTATTGAGCTCTATCAACTGTCACGGCGTATATGTGACAGCCTTCTGCGTCATGATTCAGCCTAATGGAGCTGGCTGCCTGCAGCCGATATTGTGTCCTGTTCCGAAATTGCATTGATAACTTACCGAAATATAAACGAACAGTAGCCATTATTATATTTTAAAAAATTCAGTCACCTGCTGTCTTTTTTTTCGTCCGTTTGACACCACCCATTATTATAAACCTCCCGGGAAAAAAGTCGCAGCAACGAAAAGAAGACATGGAAATGCAGACACTGACTGTGTTTGGGATATTATAAAACTTAACTGCGGCTGTCTTTGCGCATAAAATTGCGTCACGTTTGTAAAATAACTCGGGCTCGTGTCGTGAAAAAGAAGCAAGTCAGTCGTGTCGTTTTCTCCATTGCCAGCTGGGTACTGCCGCGTGGATATTGTGTGCGAATCATGGCAGGGCTGGTTTTCACTGAAGAAGAGGATATGCCAGGCCTTGGTGAGCCCATGATGCCGAGAGCAAGGCGGAGAAGAGTATTCCACAAGAGAGTGAATATGGAGTGGCCCCTGGCAGGGCATTTTAGGCGAGTTTCGGTGTGGATATTGATAACGTTGAACACATAACGGGAAGGGGCCAGGACTCCAATCAGCCAGGAAAGGGCCATATCTAAAGTCCTAGTTTCAAAATCGTTTAGCCCTCATTTTATACATGTTGTACATGTTGGGCAACAGCAACAGGTGAATTGAGCACAATAAATTGCAAACCTTGTCTCATTTTACGCCTGGTAAGGATAAGGATTTTATGCCTGGTCCGTTTCCAAAGGAGATAGCTAACGTAAATATTTTTTGGCATAATTCTTAAACATTTGTACTCAATCATCGTGAATAATTTAGTTTTTGGTGCACCTGGGTGCACCTGAGTCTTCGCTACACCTGAGTGTATCTGAATATGTTTCCCTGAGAGCCAGTGTTCTGTCTGTTTCATGTTTCCCTGGATTCTCTCAGGTTCATCTGTTTCAAGTGTGGTTATAATGCTGTCTCATACATACACTTTCCTGACACCATCTGCTATGCTTTGCTTTGCACCATTCCATCAGTGATTGTAGATATATTTGGTGGGGCATCAGGGCACTCCTCTCCTCTCTTGTCACCAAAATTATTGCAAACATAACTAGTTTATGAGGCCGTCTGTGTGCTAAGCATGTTATTAGTTGTATCCTTGGTGTTATGCCCCTATCCCCTTAGCTCTGATCAGGGAAGAGGTTTTCTCACCTTTGCTAGATGGGGAGGCCTCACAGCCCCCTGATATGTCTAAAAGTATTCATGTGAGAACTATGGGCTGCATTCAATAGACACTGCATATCCATATCATATTACTATCATTATAAATTTGCACATGCAACCTTTGGAAGATGAAATGCATCCCAAATATTGTGTTCTCTAGGCACCTCCTGATATCTTATGCACAAAGCATGTCAAGTCAATTAGACTGTTATGAATAGCCCTTTGGCAACCTGACTGGTAAGCTGGATTTACATCAAGTTCAAGTGGTCAGTAATGACATATCAGTTTTGGAAAACGTGATGCTGCCTGGTAGATATAAAGTGTTTTATGACAGGGCTATGACAGGGACAGGACTAGGTAGAGTGGAATATTTTGCACCTACCCTTCCTAACAATGCCTACCAGGAGCAATGCCTACCACATTTCTGCCTAGTACATACCTACAGATAGTTCTGCCAAAATATCCCATTTCACACGGTCAAAACTCTGAAGTACAACATTTATTTCATACCAAGAACAGCATGTTTTCCAACACTGCCATATTTAGATGAGTTAAAAGTAAAAGTGTCAAGACCATGGGTTGAAATGGGGGGGGGGGGCAGCACCCAATCACCCAAAACCAGCCAGGGGCCCCTAATAATTTCAGTCTGACATTGGATCCTATAGTGTCTACAAGCACATTTGGGTCCTTAAATTTCCTCCATGTATTTGGCCCACCAATAATTTTGGTGAAGTTCCACCCTTGGTCAAGCCTGCCATTTCCTATCATAATGAAAGCCAAACACACACCTAGCTGAACAATCACTGAGCATAGTTGACCTATTATGACTTGCCATGATGTGGCATAATATTTCTGGTTAGAAAATCTCAATAGCATGGCCAAGTCAGTATACATGTCAATTTTCACATTTTTTAAAAATATATATTTTTTTTAGTCATAAATTTGATCCGAGTTGTTGCTGGGGTGGCTTGAGGAGCCAGGGTTCTATTGCTAAGCAGAGCTTGTTGCGTGAACCCTGGCCCCACCACCCGATCCATGAGCTCCAGTTCAACGGCAGAATTTAGACCGAAAGTTTAACGTGCCGCCAATGCACCGACACGGCCGCCCGGTAGCTCGTCCCCGGCCTTATCGGGCCAGCTGCCAACTGAAACTCCCGGCCGGGGGCTAAATGCGAGCGCGCGAAGCGACTCGAACCCTGTGTTGCCAATACAGGGGAGACCGGTGCAGGCCAGCGCTCTAACCAACTGAGCTACCAGGGCGGCAATAACCTACATAGATTTTGTATAGAATGACCCAGACTTTGAGTGAAAAATGTGTTGATCAAATTGGCAAAATCAATGTTGAGCCCATTTGTACAATGGACAGTGGTAGCAAATGCTTGGTAGACATCATTTTGACACCAACGCAGGTGGCCTGACCTCGATGAAGGTCTTAGGCAACGAACGCATAAACATACATATCTTACATTTTTACAGCATGCACATGATTGTCACCAGCTCAGATACTGAAAGCTTCAGCAACGTGTGCCAAATGAATGCAGTTATTTTTTAAAAAGCACAGTGGGCCCGTTAGGAATATGAAATTCTGCATATAACCCGGAGTGGATGTTACTGAAAAAGCAGCATTGATGTCACCTGCACTTTAGATTGTCTGATGTGCTTTGCAGGGATCGCTTTCGCATCTCGCCAGATACCGCGGCCGCGATCGAAGGAAGAATTGGACCCCAACTGCAGCATGACTCCGAGAGCAACGTAGCCGTAACGCCGCGACAACAGCTGCTGGTAACTCCGAGGTACAGGATAATTGCATTAGCATTGCCTGCCTGGTTTTCCTGCGATCGTGTATGCTGCGTTGCTCAAAGGACAGCAATTTGTAACGCTGCTTTAAAGTACTGCCGCTGGCTTTGGAGCACTCCCTGGACAGTGAACGAGCTGTTCCTGGGCATGCATGGGCGCCTATAGGACATGGAGTGGACCCTATCGGGCTTGGACTGGACCCGCATCGAACCCACAGTGAAACCCTCTCATAACTCCAGAGCTCTCGGGCCTTGGTGGGATCCCTCAAGCTCTCGGTGCACTGAGTGGTCCCCTACCAAACCCGGGAGTGTGCCTCTGGTTGCTGATTGCTATGTTTAGTTGTTGCTGGTCTCACTCTAATTGAAGTGAATTTTGCACAGGTCCAGCTTATTAAGCCTTATCATGTTCATGCCATGAGTAGATCATCTCTTTCAAGTGCAGTTATAATTGTCCGCCGGGCATTATTGCCAACGAGACCGCTGGCTATTGCTCATTCAGCTGTCATTTGCCAGGTTATTTGCCACTAGTGGCTTCTACATAGCCGTTGGCGATGGCCATGGACCATCAACAGCGACAATTTGCCGGGCGGCGCACCGGGTGATCCGTGCCCTGGTGGAAGCCTTCTGTGGTGTGGTGCGCTGGCCTGCTGACACAGTGGAGATCGGCGCCATAAAGCAGCGATTCTTTGAGCATGCCGGGATCCCAGATGTGGTTGGTGAGTTTGAAAGCGATATATTCAACCACTTGTCAACGTTTGCAGTTCATCCCCCGACCGATTTTGTTTTGTAATATGAGTGCGACTTGCTATTCATTAACAAACTATGTGCCGGTTGGTATATTGAGGTACGTATAGTTATTGCGTACATACAATGTCGAAACACCAATAGTATTTAAGGGCCATTCTTCACGACACGGAAAGTTTTCAATGCTCCTTCTCATTATGCTTTGGTGTTTGCTTGCATTATTGGCGGGCGTTTGTCCAATAATGAGTCAAAGCTGATGCAAATGTTTGTTGCTTGTTGTGCAATTCCGCATCGAAGAGGGACATTCGAAGGTACGGCCGAGATGTGTTACGCCTCGTTTGTGTCCAAAGATTGCAAAAACGCAATGGCAACGGCCCCACGTGCACAGCAATCGCACGGTAACAACCCACGATGCGGCTGACGGTCACAGCCGAAGCACGGTTGTGATGCCCCACCAGGCGGCGCAATGCCATCGCTCGGCCGCGGTGGCAGAATCATAGAGTACCACGGTTGTGATGCCCACCAGGCGGCGCAATGCCATCGCTCGGCCGCGGTGGCAGAATGATAGAGTACCACGGTTGTGATGCCCCACCAGGCGGCGCAATGACATCGCTCGGCCGCGGTGGCAGAATGATAGAGTACCACGGTTGTGATGCCCACCAGGCGGCCAATGACACGCTCGGCCGCGGTGGCAAATAAGAGTACCACGGTTGTGATGCCCCACCAGGCGGCGCAATGACATCGCTCGGCCGCGGTGGCAGAATGATAGAGTACCACGGTTGTGATGCCCACCAGGCGGCGCAATGACATCGCTCGGCCGCGGTGGCAGAATCATAGAGTACCACGGGACCGCGCGACGTACTACATTGGATGGTACTGGTAACTTACTTATGTCATGTGTCATGTCGCATCCAAAAATAGTACTTTTCGCACACCGTGTACCTCCGAATATTTGTTTTCTCAGGCTGTATACATGGCACATATCTCCGTCTGACCGTCCCGAAGGCGAGCAAGCACACCTACATGGACAGGAAGGGCTTCACGTCCATAAACTGCATGGCGGTGGCGGGCCCAGACAAGCAGTTTTACGCGGTCATCCTACACTGCGCCGGACGAGTGCACGACGCTCGTGTCCTATCTACTTCGGGCTTGGACGAGCAGTAAGTCAATCGTGAATCCGGATTTTAAATTGTTGATCACATCTGTATTTCAGCTCGTCCTAAAATTTCCAAATCCTTATTATGTTTTAACATTTCGATTGTAGTCTGTTTCCGGGTGACGTTGGCCTGCTGTTTGGTGGGTACATGACACTACATTTGTGTTGCAAATGGTATGGTTGAACCCGACTGTTGCGTATGCATCATGCACATCATGCGCGGCCATCATGAGCATGGCTAATGATCATATTTTAGCACCAAGCACACATCACCCTGTACTGAAAATGGGAGCGACTGCACGGCTCAAAAGTAATGTAAAGCACAGCTTTGTAAACTCGATGCCTTTTTATAGATAAATCCCGTTTTAATTGCATGGTGGTATACTATGACCATCCCATCTGAATGTGCACTATCCCTCATTGGCCCCCAGTCCTTGCATGAATAAGCTTCGGAAGCCTGACCGTGGCTGTGCTAACATGAATTGCTTTTGTTTCGGCTTCCGGACAGCTGGAGGACCGGCACCGCACAGTCTGTTGCTCGGAGACAGTGCCTACCCACTTACATCATGGTTAATGACACCAGTAGCTGCACCAGCGTCGCGGGCAGAAGAAACGTAAGTCGTCGGTCAGATTGGCTTCATGCATCTCGCAGTGCTGCTGACTTAATGCCTATGCGGTACGATCTGTCAATATCAGACACCAGCTAGTGCTCTGCTATTTACTGTTGTGCTGGACACCTGCCTGTCTCTCATCACTGTCAGCCGCAAGGTGAGCACACATGAGCTGACACTACGAGCCATATAATAGTGCAATGTCAGACAGCTCATGCACCAACGTTCTGTCGACAGATGCAACCTAGCACATTGCGGCACTCGCGTCACGGTGGAAAATGCCTTCGGCATCCTGCAGCGTCGCCTCCCCTGCATGGCGCTGGGCCTAATAATGCGACGTATCGCAGAAAGCGTGCGAGTCTTCCGGTGAGTGCAAATTACACAGTGGAGTGTATTGTCCCTGTCGAACGTCCGTTGTGCCTGTGAAGAATCGCCTCTATTATCACACCATGCTGTGCCATACACCGCATACGACCGGGTCTGTCCTGCGCAACACCTGGCTGAATCATACTTTATGCATTGTTTTATGCCGCGACAATTTGTTTAGTCACGTATCGTGTCCCAGACTAATTGTTAGCAGTATCACATGCCAATTTTTGCTATATTTCAGGGCATGCATAATTTTTCATGATATATGCATCCTCGGAGGCGACTTCGGACATTGGGCTTGGAGGAAGCTCAGGAGGCTGGCGGTGCTGCCCACCCTGGCGACGGCGGCGGAGTCCGTGTGGAGGCCGTTGTTCAGCGTAGAGCTGGCATGGAGCGCCGGGATGCCATCATCCGCCTCTTCGCCTAAAGGTCACCAAGCGTCCTCGGCACACGGCTACCGCACGACCGCACCAGACGACCGTCTGCCGAAGCGCACGACAAGACCGTCAGACGAGGAGCACCACACGGCCGACGGCGCTCCTCGGCCATGGATCGTGTGGCGCTCCTCGGCCATGGATCGTGTGGCGCTCCTCGGCCATGGATCGTGTGGTACTCTTCGGCCATGGGTCGTGTAGCACTCTTCGGCCATGGGTCGTGTAGCACTCCTCGGCAGTTTGCGTTTGTGGCTGAATACCAAATACAATTAGAAAGCCATGCTCATTGTCTGCCATCTTGCAAGCAGCAGCGAAAAGCATCGGCATCGAAATATACAGCACGCCCGTTGACAACATCGAAACGAATGAATCACAACCGGACCAGGAAGGGAGAACGTAACAGGCAGGGGTCAAAAAAGTCGCCGATCTGCCGACGTCGTCGGAGACCACACACACTAAGGTTAAGCTGATTTGAGAGACCAACAGCGAAGACTAACACACGCAAAACTAAGAAGTCAAGATTCGCGACGTGCTTTTATGTTGCTTCCATTCGCCGGATTGTTATACTTTAAAAACTGGCACCTGTTCTGGGCTCTGTCCGATCAAACTCCGCAGACTGCAGCCCATGAAGGCAGCCCCGTTGTAAGTGTGCTTCTAGCGTGAAAAAGCTGCCCTTCAAATACTAATCTAGTACATCTTAACAATCTAGCATATATTTTTAATATACCAGATTTACGGTACCAAAAATACCAGATTCAACGGCGGCCACCGCGGCCCGTCGGCGTTTCTCGGTGGTCGCAAGGAGACCACCCGTGCTAAGTCAATGGGCTAAAAAAAAGGCGAGAATCACCGACAAATGGTCGCATGCTGGTCGCCGAGCCGGGTCTTAGAAGGAACTAGCAACAGGAAATAGTCGGGAAACGGCAGCTGAGCTGGGAAGGAAGAGATTCTGATTGTGAATGATGTGATGACTGAGGAGGGAATCGCTGGAGCGGACGTTCATGGAATGAACAGAAGTGGTTGCTTAATTGTTAGTGAATGGGTACGATCGGAGTGGAAACCTGTTTTTCTCGAGCTTTGATGATTTCATCTGTAGGGGTAGGTAGGTACTTGAAGGTGGCAAAATCCTGTGTCAGTACTGAAATTGAAGTGGTTTGATGCGTCCGTTCAACTCTAAACGCACCGTAGATAACCGGACGATATGTATGTTGATTTTGGTGAACTTCACGTCCAACAGTTGGGCTCAATTTTTACCCATTCAAATTCATTGAGATCACCTCTGGTATGAGGAATGATCCAAGAAAGAGGCATTACCTGTTGTCCGTTCCCTCCAGGCATTACATAAAATGTGGTGCCTTGGGGGGGGGCGGAACTATCCACCCGAATTGGTAGGCAATATGAAAAAATAATCACCTATGTTTGATATGATATGAATGTTAGAAGTGATTCGCCGCCAATGTTAGATCTTTAGATTGGTTAAAAAGAGAAAACTTAGTGTGACTGGTTTCTATTATAAATCATTTTTCAAGCACAGTGCTTGATGCCTCAGTGCTTGATAATGATTTATAATAGAAACCAGTCACAATAAGTTTTATCTTTTTAACCAATTTAAAGAAATAATATTGGCAGCGAGTCAGTTCTAACATCTTTGTATCATGTCAAACATCCTGCCAGCCATTCTCCACCTACTTTCTCACCTATGCTTCTGGAATTTTTGCCAGCCTTGCCCCCTCCATATCAAACCAGGTACAGTTTGCCACTGAGCCTACCTGACACTAGTGACAACAGCCACTAGTGACAAGCCTACTGACAACAGTGTCTGGTGCATTGTTGCACCATCTACCTACCATGTTAGTAAATGGGGAAAAGCTGTCCATGCAGCATAATCTTCAAGGTTGATTTGACGTAGCTGAAAGTTGTTTAAGTGAAGACATATTTGTGATCAGCAGTGGTGGATCTATATTAGGGCAAAGTGGGAAATTGCCCCCCCCCCCCTCCCCACCCCTCACTAAGCAGCCAGATTTTTATCAAAATCAATATGTTTTTGGCACTTTTGTCAGTTTTGCACATTTACCTCTCCAACATTTGCTCTCCCTAAACAAGCCCTGGAGATCTGCCACTGGTGATCAGCACATCCAAATGCAACATAATATGTGGGTAAATTTCACTTTTCAAAGTTGAAAAGTTTGACCCACTTACACTAATTTGATGAATTTTAACCAGCTTTCTCCATGTTATGCTTATTTCCCCATGTAAATGCATGAGTTATGCTCCACATAGTGATTCCCCCAGATGAAAGTTTCTGGACAGGTGTGCAAATGAGCAGGGAAGAGTAGGGCAAATTAATTGTGACATTCAACATAGGGATAGAAAAAGGCAGGCTTAAATTGAATTTATGCCAGACAGTGGCCTATTATTATTTAAGCTGGCTTAAATTCACAACACTTCTAGGCCCCACACTTCTAAGGCTCACAAACCATGGGTAGGGAATAGTGGGGCAAAGCAGACTACCCAAGGTTTGACATCTTGTAAGTCTAAGATGAGATGTGATATGGAGGTGACAAACTCTTTGATGGAGCCCAATGCCTTGTTATCCTTTAAGGGGTAAATTTTATCTAGATTTTATATAAAAAGTGAGAAATCCTTCCTCAATGAGGGCACATCAATTTGTATATTTTCAAAAAATGTGGGGCAGAGTGGACCATTTCAATTGCACTCCATTTGTGTTAAATGCAAATGTCAAGGAACATATTTTGTGACATGTGTATGGTAGCTTGTCCTAGAAATAGGAGCTAGAAGCAATTTCAGCAAATGAAGCTGCACTTTAATGGCATAGGCATGTCCAGGGAGGTAGAAATTTACTATTTGATTCTCAATCTGAAATAAATCCCAAAATAACAACCTGGGACAAATGTAATATATTTTGTGGGTTGCTACGACCACCTATTGCACCCACAAAATGGAACTGGATCTGCCACTGCAAACAATGGGTTCCTTTCTAAGGGGTGGTCCACTGCCCCAAAGCGAAGCTTGGGGATCTGGGATATGTCTTGGGAATATTTTTGTAAGGTATGACTCTTAGCTACTGCAAGCCTGTTTAGCACTCAAAGTTTAGTAAAGTTTTTAGTAAAGTTTAAGTTTTCAAAGTAAACTTAGTTTAGCACTGACCAGTGTCCTAAAGTTACTTCACCATTAACTGTGTGGATGAAGGAAGAAGTTGCTTGGGAATAGTGAAAAATTGGAAGAAAGTAAAGGATTGCTACTTAAGGATTAAAAAGTGGAATGCCTTTCACTTCAGTTACATGCATTTTACATTGTTTAGCAGTCGTGTGCATTATGACTGCCCATACATCATGTGGCAAAATGGTAAAAACCTAAGACGAGGATGAAATAGCACAACTCCATTAATTGTGAATTTCCAGGGCACATGGTGAATTGTTTACACTGGCACTGACAGTTTCCAGGTCAAAGTATGGATGCCAGCAGCACCAAAATCATATGTATTCATAATAGCCAGAAGAGCAAGAAAGCATCATGAGTGAGTTTTGTGAGGACATACTGTGGATTGCTCTAAAAAATCATTCAAATTTGCTTTAAGCTTTGCCCAATGGGGACTTGTTCCAGCTATCCACCATTGACAGCTCAGGAATGCTGTAGGGCTCTCCATGCTCCAATTTGGGATCATTTGTGTATAGCGAAGCATCACATGCTGAGCCCCATCCCAGTGTCCTTAAATTGTACCAGTCCAGGATGGGGGTCAAAATGTTTGATAAATGTGACAAAATACAAGGGAAAGCAATTAGTGCGTCACAGTCGTGGTGTTTTCAAATGTTGTATCCAAAGCTAAAGCAAAATTTTAAAATTTGTCACATGTAATTATAAGAGGTCAAATGAGTGGCCCTTGGAGGTTAGAATGTCAATGGTTACCATTTGTTTCCCATAAAAAATCGTGCATTTATTGGTATTGTCCTGCCCTCCCCCTATCCCTCCTGGAAGGTGTGGGCTCCAGTTTTTATTATTTCCTCCATCTTACATCTTGCATGAGTTTATTCACATTGTGCCCTAATTGTTACAGAATAAAGCAAACAAAGTTCGGCTTCGAAATTGCAGAAGAATAGGAGAGGGTTGATGCTGTTGATGGTGAGAAGCCAGCAAAAAAGATGATAAGGTGTGCAAGTGGGGTATGATGGGTGCACATGGGCAGGCTCTGAATAAAGCATTTATTGACACACAAAAAAGCAGCATGGTGATTGTGGGCTCAAGAAGCTGGGATATCCATCAGAGAGCCAGCTGGGGGCAAGTGGCCAGTGGTCTAGATGGATGAGGGGCACAGGTATGTACCTACTAATGGGCCAGAATTGAAAGTAATGGCAATATATATAATCATAGGGGGAAAGTGGCAAAATGCAAAGGATGCTTATTTCCCTATCTAAACAGGATATGCTTCTTTCCATATATAAATGAACGACTCCTAGTATTAATATGGTTTGGATATATGTGGCACTACTGGTCTTTTACAACCTAGCTACCAAGTTTAACTAGGCATAATGATTTTGGGATGGCTGGTCACAGGTGGATCCAGAAAGTCACCCAGGGGGACCCAGTTTGGGTTAGGTGGGTCCATGCTGTGCTGGGGTCCCAGCTGGTGTCATTTTAGGGTGGAAGTGATGTCTGATGGGACCCTACTGGTATTCAATGTTCCAATCCTGGGGGAATGTGATGTCTAGTTAGGCCACATGTATTCCATGTTTTGATCCTGGGATGGGGAGGGACCAGTGTGGTATGTGCTGTCTGGAGATGTAAGTACTGATGACCTTTGGGGTGGGGCAAAAGAGGGGCTGGGTCCCTTTTTTGCTTTTGGGGGGCCATGACCCAATTGGCCCCCAAGGATCCACCACTGGCTGATCACATAAATCTAAATTGCTCAATTTTATTCTTACTGTTCCTGATTGCAATAATTTGTGCTTCAAGCAGGCCCATCTGGTGACACTGCTCACTGTGTAAGGGTGGAGGCTCCTCTGCCCACACCCTCATCGACGTGCAGTGACGGTGAACAGACAGACCAAACAACCACAATTTCACTGGATCCATCCAGTGCTGAATGCACATCTGCAGCAGTGCACAGATCCTCAGATATTTATCGATTGTGCACATGATTTCCGGTGCCTATGCATTCATCTGTTCTTTGCACAATTTGTGGAACTCAGTGCTGCTGAATATTGCAATAATGGTAGATCTCCAGGAATTAGTTTCACCTCTTTCAGTGTTATGGGTTGCTCCAGTGCATCTGGTGACCCTGCTCACTGTGTTGAAGAGTAGGCTGCTCTCCCCGGACCCTCATTGGCTCCCACCGCTGCATGCAGTGACAGCAAACAACCAACCACCGCCTCAGCACGTCCATCCAGTGCTGATCACACATTTGCAGCAGTGCCCAGGTCCACATGTATTTATAGATTGTCCAGATGTTTTCCAGCGCCTGTGCATTCATCTGTTCTTTGCAAAATTTGTAGAATGCAGTGATAGGCACCGGAAATCATGTGCACAATCGATAAATATCTGAGGATCTGTGCACTGCCGAATATCGCAACAATGGTAGTTATCCAGTATTAGGTTCACCTGTTTCTAAGGTTTCAAGACTATGGAGACATGCATTTTATAAACCACACTGTTTCCATAAATTTCCATTTTATTACCGACAGTAAACAGGACACTTCATTGCTGAAAAGTATGTGGTGTTATGTTTAGGGAAGTTTTTTTTGTTTGTTTAACTTTGATTTGTGATGTACCAGTTGCCATACAATTTAAGCCTCATAATGTGATGGATAAATAACCCATTCCTCCAAATTAGGGAAGTTCGCAACATATGTGGCACCACATACTTCTTATCTGCAACAGTCAGTTAAACATGCTCTGTCCCTTTGGTGTGCATTTCAGCCTGTGGCCCTATGGTTGGATTAGGTTAGGTAACCCAAATTGACAAAAAGTGTGACCCAACTTGACGTATAAGGTGCTAATCGATTTCGGTGTAACTTATTTTGTTATGGTTCCGTGGTTGAATAATCCTGCTCAATTTTTGGGTCTTAAGCTTTTTGTGTAACTTCCATATGGCCCACAACACATACCTTAGTAGAACCCATAACACTCTGAAAAAGGTGCCTTTCCACCACTTATGATTGCCAATTGTGTTTGAATTCACCATAATATTTTGTGATGGAATTTTTGGCATAGTAATTCACATGATATCAAACTAATTGCTTACCCCTTTACCTATTGGAGGCGCCCCAGTGCTAAATAAAATCGTTCCAGCTCCTCCAGCACCTGTCTGGGGTGCCCCAGGCACACAGACTGTATGCTGTACAGCATTTTCAACTTCGGCGCCCTACCTCCACCCCCCAGGCGTCCCTGATAAGCGTCCTGGCGCCCCAGAGTGAAAATTACAAATTTCTGAGTTAATTTATTACAGTCCCCTTAGGCGGATTTAGCTGGGCATGACATTCCATATGTTGCTAGTTTTTGTTATCATCGATAAGATGGGGCCTGGCGAAGGCTCTTTGTCATAATCAATTTAACGTGTTTTTATAACTGCTAGTGGGCTGGGTATATTGGTCGGAATTAGTGCATGGTTTATCTTTAAGTGTGTACGGTCCTTCATGATTGCAGGACAACCAAAGAGCAGCAACGAATTTTTATTCGAAGGCAAGGTGCCTCATGCTTATATTGCTCATTCACCTCCTTGTACGCTTTTTGGGTAGGAGACCATGCACGATTGCTTCGGTTTGGTCGGCGACCAACTTGATGGTTTTTTTACCCCTGGTAACAGGCTTAGGACTTAGGCTTAGGACCATTGCTATGCTTAGGACCTTGCATGCGAAGTATGTAATCTATAAGTGATTTCATAAACTTGCCAAATGCGCGTGAAGCCTGCGTGCGTTGAGCATCGCGATGTAGAATGACTGCTGGAGAATGAAACCACGTAACCACGACGTCGGGGCTATAGCTGGTTAGAATGTCGACCGCAGCTGCGTTGTCCCCGTAGCTCTCGCTTGGCTGATGATGGCAATGCCAAGTGGCAAATGCTTTAAAATACCCGGTGTTACATGCACGGTCTCACTCTGAATTGCAAATCTCAGATGCCGCTTTCCAGCGGTGTAGAAAAGTCAGCACCGCCATGTCCACATATCCACCAATAGCAGTTATATCTGGGATTCTTTATTATGAAATATGCTCATACCAGTATTCACAAGTTCCTACATGAGCGGGTGAGCTGACCTACATCATTCGGCCTCAGGCTAGACTCGGCGGCCATGCGCTCAAGAATGCGCCCAATCATTATGTGCCGCACCCTGAGGCGCTCCTCGTCAGTCCTCTCCTCGTCTGGCATTGCCAGCAGGGCCCGATACCGGGCCGCTATAGCTCGTCGGTCTATTTTTGTATCGGAATGACCAGGTCGCGGTCTTGGTGCCGGGTGACCAAGCCTCGTGCGTGAGGACACCGGTGTTGTTGCTGCTGCTGCTGCTGCAGCCTCCCGGCCATTGCCTTCGGCAACCGCTGGTGGCCTGTTGCAGCTGTCGGCGGCCTGGCAGATCTGGTTCCTAGCAGGAATGATCGGCGGCGAGGCGATGCGTGTCGTCACTGGGCCATTGTCAAACACAATGTTCATTTCTGCGGCTGGCACGGACGCGCCACTCCCGTCTACCTCGTCGTCCGATAGACGGTCCCAGTCTTGGAAAGTCCGGCCACCCGGCACGCTCGTCATTTCTTGTTCAGCATCGCGGCCTGTGGAGACACGCCGACACGCTGTGGGTTTGGCATCATACATGTTGGACTGTGCGTTGTGCCTTGGAGGCATGTAACGAGTGCGATGAAACCAATATATATATATATATATATATATATATATATATATATATATATATATATATATATATATATATATATATATATATATATATGTATATATATATATATATATATATATATATATATATATATATATATATATATATATATATATATATATTTATAGATATATATATATATATATATATATATATATATATATATATATATATATATATATATATATATATATATATATATATATATATATATATATATATATTTATATATATACCCATATACATATATATGCATATGTATATGTATATAGATGTATGTGTATATATGTACATAAAATATAAATAAACAGACAAACCCATATATCAGCAATTCTTGCCGTGTGGCTCGCGCGCAACATTACTTTTTAATCCTAACAATGACTGTTTCGTTTCGGCATACCTCCACCCCCACCCATGACGGCGAAAGGACACCAATGAACACGACAAGTACCAACACCACTTGCATGCAGCCTACTGCCAGTCATATCCACATCCACACACACATACACATAATGACCCATCTACACCAGTTAACGCCACGTTATTATCAGCTCAACGAACATCTATGTTCGCGTAAGAAACACTCAGATAACATGCTCATTTCGACCACAACTTGTGCAATATTCCAGGACGTTCTCCATGTAAGTACCGTTATCGTACTTAACTTACCAATGACATCCAGAACAATTTCATCCAGTTCACTCAGGATGCCAGCCGAGGTGCAACCCTGTCCCGTCCGATTTAGCTTACTGAGCTTATCTGCAAATTAAACAACCGTAAGATGCGCTGTCAGCATGTACCACAATATGTGAATTGAGCGTGGATAGGGGAGAACCTGATGGGTGGGGATGGGGGTGGGGGAGGGGTTGACATGCTCCATTGCCGCCTCCTAACTGTAATCAGCTCTTATGCGTGGATATTGACCATCGTGGAGTAGCGAATACAGTGGCGTGGCCAACACTGGGGTGAGTGTCAGCGGCGCAGCAAGAGCTTCCATAAGGGGGCAGTCACTATCTGACGCCCTCTCTGAGATGAAAAACGATGGGCCTATTGACTCTGTTGACGCCAGTAGGTTACGATATCGCCCCTAAAAGCAATGCAATACACAAAACAAATAACACATGTGCAACATTTAAAGTATCAAATTTGGTGATATGCACCTCATACATAGCCCCTAAATTGGCATTACAATATGAGCATGAGTGCAACATAAATTGACAAAGGTAGGGATGCTGATGGTGGTAAACAGCATATGTCATATGGATTGACATGCCATAATGTTGATACCAAGGGGAATGCTGCATTGAGCGTTTGAGAGAAACATTACAATTTTCACATTGCCTTACACACGTTATACACACTTTACGCTGATGGCTTTAGGGAAAGAAATACTACTAAATTCACTTTCACAGCATTTAACCACTGTGCCTATCCGAGACCTTGATGAGCCACAACATGATGGTAATATTTTTAGCAATGCAGTGATCTCACCTCTAGCCTTTGGATGGTGTTATTGACGCCGTTTTTCTTAAACCGTTGCATTGTTGCACTCGCCTTGCATAGCCCAAGCTCCTCTGCTTTGGCACGAACCTGTAGCCATACTGTGGTTCGTTGCTGTTGGCCGCCGACAGTCTTGAATTCTCCATAAAGTTTCTGCCAATGATGTAGACAAAACAATTCAATTGCCATGACAAGTCAAGCCGGCATGAAAACAAGCATTACTTCATAAGTAAGAAGCTGTATGTGCAATAAATATGCACCTACTAAACTAAACGGCAAGTAATAGATATGGTAGCCAACAAGCTGTGACAATGATGTGAATAACGCGACATTTTGGCTTGTAATGAACCACACAATGTGTTCTGATGAATTGTCCCAACTGCTCAATCGCAGTCAGTTTTAGCAACACAGTTTTTTTTTCACAGCCAGCTATGATTGTGTGCATGCATGAACATGCCAACTGTTGCGCTATGAAACAGCACAGCATGTGATTAAATTAATTAAAAATGCTCTTTCTGATTAACACACAAATGCCTCTAACTGTTTAGGGGGGATCAGTTGGCCAAAAATATTAAATAGACTGGATAATGCCTGCTGTGCTGGAAGTGAAGGTGGGTTTGACCACATGCCAGCCAGTCTGGTTGCAGGTAGGCATGGGCTCAGCCATGGCTGGAGTGGGAGTGGAAAGGAAGAGTGAAATGTTTTTTTTTAATTGTTTTTAGGAATTTGATGTTATGCCTTTGCTCATGGGCATTGGATGGAACAAAAATGCGTTACAATTTGCATGTTCCTAACACTTGAGGATGTATGACATGGTAGAGGAGCCACAAACACAGGCTTAACAATATTGGGCTGGGGCAAGAATGGAAATGACTCAAAACTGTGACCACCTTTGCAGCTTATTTCACTACAAGTAACCACAACCTATATTTTAAGCATTATAATACAACTTAGATAGTGTAAAATAAATTCCAAGAGCTATAAAATGAAGGAGACTAGAATTAGTGAGTCTCTGCATTGTGGGAGCAAAATACACCATGTGGTGTTCCCTGGACAAAAAAAAGAAGAATAAATATTCAATTCACTACAGTGGCATTTCTCCCAAAATCAGTCAATATGATATTTGAGTTTCTACATAGCGTACGGTGCACCCAAAATACTCACTTTTTGTAAGAGTTAGATTATGTTATTTGTCTAAAAAGTAATGATAACCAGCAACTAATTGCCAAATGAACATGATGTAGGTAAGTGGCATTTAAGCTCGACACAAATAGTGCATGTTTTCTGAGCATTGCCAGGAAATATAAGCTATATACTTTTTCACCAGGTGAGAAATATAATTGTCATCCACACAAGTCGTTGTGAACAATTTGCACAGTTAATGGTGACGAACTTGCTTCTGCATCACACACAATTGCAAATGGGAAATCATCAAAAGTTACGATATGGGTAATGTAATGTGTAGAAAGGGACTGCAGATTAGGGGGAACCAAGGGAGGAGCAAGCTATCCTGTAGCTCTGGGAAAATTTCACATCAATTATGTGACATTGCTTGAAAAGAAGTGAAGTAAATCATGTTTTCCCCAAACTCTGCAGAGGACCAACCAACTCTGGGTGAAGAAACATCCCAAAGGTGGGGTGAGGGGGCGGGGATAATAGCATCTTTTTAATGCATTGTTTTCATGTAGCACCATACGGGTAATGCTAAGCTTGTGCATACAGTGGTGGGAGCAATGCCTAAAGTATTTATATCTATACTTTTTGGCATAGCCAGGCCACCTAAAAATATAATTCAGATTTTAGCATCAAGCATATGGTGATGCACAGTAAGAATGGAGTGAAAAACTACCAAATTAATACCCGAAGCCCCCTAGCATATTTGAAGTGGCATCCTCAGGCAGTGCACACCATTTCCCAAACTGCATACTATGGCACATTTGAACAAGATCTCCTTGGAAGTTGGAGCAATAGCTTGATAAATGCAACATGTTTGGTAAGATTTTTACAATATTGGGGCAGATTTATAATTATATTCGGTCTTTGAACTTCTAGGCAGCTTCGTGCAGATATGGGGAAGATGTGCAGACATGCAGACATGCAGACACTTATTGCGAAGAAAGAAGTATAAATAAGTTTGTGACAGAGTTTTGGGGTGAGGGAATTCTTCCCCCAAATGGTGCAGTTCAATGGTGCAAATGTCCCATTTGGGGAAGCAACTTATCTGCCCCAAGCATCTCGTTCATGCCGGCCACAGACGGTAGTCAGGCCTACCAATAATGGAAATGCTTACATCATTAAGGAGACGCATGAACATAAAAAGCTCTTTCTTCTTGGCAGAAGAATCGGCGTGCTTCATAACTTGCCCTTCAGACTTCAAGTTGTGCAGAAAATCACAAATAATCCGTTGTATTCACCGCGACTACAGCCAACGGAACGAACTTTGCAGCGTCAGTGACGACTTCCGGTAGGAATTCACCGTTGTTGAAGAGAAATGGAATGTTCTTGGTGGTAATCACACAAAAATGTTTTATCCTAAACTATATACTACACACATCACTAAAATTGTACGACAAACATATTACTGAAATATTTTTCTGACGTATATTTTATGTTTATATTTTTATATCGACCAATGAAACCTACAAGTTCTTTGTCGTAAAGTTCTACGTCGAATGATGTCATACGGTGTGTCTCCTATTTTGGGGACAAAATACAGCAAAATGAAGAAAAAAGAATGTTTGACGCTACGGCGTGTTTTTTTATAATAATGGGACGGGTGTCGTTATTTTTTCACCGTCTGTATTCTTACTTGCGGTCAGTGACGGCATTTTCTATATAATAATGGCTACAGTTCGTGAATATCCGAACATAGACTGTACATGAAATATTTTTGCATTTAAATGTCTTCCCTGTAGTGAGATATCTTCTTTATGTGGTGACTATTTTTCCTTCTTTGAATAACGATTATCTGTCACAACAACGCACAGTTACAGCCAATATCTGTCACCTACGCTGGTAGGCGAGTTGGCAGGTTTGTGCACCTCTGCCAAGGGATGCCTTTTTATTTCATAGGGGCGCCTCCGGCGGAAAAAAAAATTGAGCGGGTACACTGGAACCTTTTCAGAGGACACTCCTCTGGAGACACTCCTCCGAGCGCGATGAACGGTAAACAAGTGACAACGCCCTCTCTCCTTTCTCTGCTCGCGCCATTTCTCACTTACAAACTCCGCGGTAAGGCGAATGGCGCTTCAGCGTCAACCACGCCGCAGTACCCGTCTACGTTAGTTTCGCCCACTAAATTAAACATCTCATACACACTCTGGAGCCGTTACACTAACACTCACACACCTTGAGCACTAAGGTTTCTCCCAGGGAATATTCTTTTAATCTGAATCCTAGACTATGAGAGGAAAACTGCAGCATTCCAAGTTCAAGAATGATGTGGTTTCTTTTCTCTAAAGAAAACGTGTTTCCATGTTCTCACCATCATCACCAAACAGCAAGGAGATTACAGTCATTATGAGACTGAGTTAATCTTTTTGGAAAAAAGGAGTGGATAACTTCCCGGAGCTTTCACGTGATGTCAGCCATATCTAGTTTCATGTAATGTGTGCCGTGCCACGCGCCACAAATTGCGCCGTAAAACGGAACTTTTGCGTCAGGTTCAATCTCTAGACGGGGACGGGACGGCTCGTATGTGACAGGACTTACCACGGCAATACTAAAACCTATGGACTTTAGCTCGAGTGGTAGCGTATTTTCACCCCTCCCCCTGTCCCCTCGATCATAGCTACTAAATTGCTTGGGTACGCTTCCGGTACATGTACTGAAACAAGATCAGTACGTATATGTCTGGATGGTTATGAAAAAATTGACTAGTGGGTATGTGAAGAGGAAAAAGGCCTGATGATAAATACAATCAATACTGAATGATAATGCGGTGCCGTGATTCGTCGCCATAACTGGAATATTGTCTTCAAATATTTGTCACCCACGCTCATGGCCGAGTAGCTGGTTATTTTTATCTTCTGTTCTTCAGCACTGACAATTTTCTACGTTACGGGAGTTTTCCCATGTTCTCAAGAAAGGCAAATTGCTTTGGGCAAATGGCCTTTCTGATGGGCAGCTTCCCCCAAAACCAATGTACTGCTCGTTGTGCCCGGTGGGTCAGATGGTCCGCTGGTTATCAGGCTGGCTGGCATAACGGCCGGCCAGGCATGTTTTCCCAGTGTGCTTATCAGTGAGGGGTGGATTATTAGCGACAGATAACACGCAGCCCAAATCGGGCTTGTCAAATGGTGCGATGCAGAAGGCAGGCTTAGTAAGTGAAGGGAAAGAGTGGAGGAGAACTTGCGCCTCACGCCTCATTTCGAAGAGAGAACTTTATTCACTTTGATATATGCACGCTTTCTTGAAACACGTGCTCATCGTGAAAAAAAATATGTCGACTGAAATAAGGGTGTGATTAAAACAGACCGGAGTTTCAGAATATGCGGAAATCTGTGACACATATGAGACTGTTGATGCATAGCTCATCCGAATGCAATGGTAAAGGTCGGGCCAAAATTATGCTGCAATGGTGCGAAAACTTACGCATGAAGAAAAATGTATGTTTTCTACGACGATCATACTAATGTTGTCATATAAATTAAATATTACCTGCGCGATATATTTATGAATAATAGAATGACATGATGAACCAGAGTCAACCATCCGCAAATACTCTATTGCAATTGAGTATATTTTGCAATCTCTTGCGTAGGCTTTCCCAGCAAATTTAAGAGCAGTTATCCACCACTTAATCCGGCTGGAAGTACAGACTCACATCTATGCGTGTAAACACACACACACACACGCACACACGCACACACGCACACACGCACGCACACACGCACATACGCACACACGCACACACGCACACACGCACACACGCACACACGCACGCACGCACGCACGCACGCACGCACGCACGCACGCACGCACGCACGCACGCACGCACGCACGCACGCACGCACGCACGCACGCACGCACGCACGCACGCACGCACGCACGCACGCACGCACGCACGCACGCACGCACGCACACACACACACACACACACACACACACACACACACACACACACACACACACACACACACACACATATATATATATATATATATATATATATATATATATATATATATATATATATATATATGTACATACACATATATATAAACATATTTTTTTATATTTATATATTTATATCTCTGTATAAATATATAAATATATTTTGTCCATCAAAGTTTCTCCTACATACCGCGCCGGCATCTCGTTCGAATCTCAACTTTTGCATTCTTCACAATGGTGCTTTTTTCGCTACAATCGAGTGCATTTTTTTTAAACATCTTAGACTTCAGATGACAAAATATAGCAGAACAACATGTTGTTAGTCAGGGTGGGTCGCTTAAGTTGACTAAATATACCATCATTCAAGTACTCCAGGTCCTTGTCTGCACGATGTTGAAACGAAATTCGAAGTGCTGAGAAATGTTTCCGTTTTCTGATTCCTGGCTTCATTCGCGTACTGAGCAACGTAAAAACCCGTCGAAAAGTGTGACAAGTAAATTAGATGGGTGCATTATGGAAGGGGAGTGTCATTATCCTTTGTTCTCGCCGTTGGTCGACGAAGAACCCACGGCCCTCAATCGTGACCATCTTCAGAGCATTGTGATGGGAGGTATTTAATAGCTTCGACAACTCTCCCTCCAGCAAGACGGAGGACACAAGATATTCAACTTGCGCCTTTGGACCCCATGATGATCTCGTACTTCGCGATCAAGGCTGTTAACTTGCGGGTTATATGAATTATGTCATAGAGTAGCTCTCTCAATTATTTAGCCGTCTGACGTCTCAAATGTTCCAAAAATACACCAAGTTGCAGTGAATAAAAGTCATGTGAAATGTCAACGCAGATATTCGAACGAGGTACCAGTCTGTTAGGCAGGAGAAACCTTCACGCACTTGCGGGACCCGAAAATGCTCTTCGATTCGAATGAAATTGCATAAATGGAGTTTTTCATCACCAATCAACGGATGAACTCGTGGAAAAAACGTGTTTGAAAACTTCCACACATAAAGCGAAACGCCCCACCTAAAGAGAATACATATATGTATACATATATATATATATATATATATATATATATATATATATATATATATATATATATATATATATAATAGAGATATCAATTATAACTATGTTGTTAGAACTCAACGTTTCGTTACTTTGCGCTACATCTTTGGAGCAAAACAGTGAAAACAATGGCGATACAAAAACACCGAGTTACACATTATGCATACAGTGACTGAAAACACACGGATGCAAGACGAAGTACGATCTGTTTCATTTATCAATCCCTGTCGCGTCTCAAAAAGCGTTTCATGTGCAGTGCGTTCCCAACCCACATGGTAAACTTATGCATTAGAAAGTTTCTGGACTCAAAGTTTAGTAGGGAAACTCTCATACCTACAGTTCCAAGGTCACCCAAGTACTTTGTTCTTCATTTTTTTGGGACAAGAGTTTGATAAAGTAAAGTCTGAACTTATTCGATTATTGCCGAACCTTTACCCTTACATGGACCCAAAGATTATCTCAGTGAATTATTTCATAATATTCTCCTTTTTCCGATATCAGAACAGGATCCCGAAATGTTGTTTATCCTCAGTGGTATATCACTTCAGGTGTGCCTCGCGTGAGGAATCGTACGTGAGGTCTACCCTGCGTACCCTTTACGCTTTACACTGTAGGGTACAGCATCGTTGAGGGAGATCAGACCGCACTCAGCGTGTCCTCTGCAACTCCGACCCGTCTCAGTCAGAGAACAGTCTTTTATGTGCAACATACACTTCTCCATTGACGGCTTTTCAATCTTGTCCCGGTGTAATTCGATCCTGGACCTCCATATTACGGAGTCTTTGTGCATACAAACGGGTGTAACCACGAATTCGAAAATGGGGGGGGGGGGACAAGCTAGGGACGCGGTGACCTTGAAGAGGATGGAAGGGCCTGCTACACCCCCTCCTCAAACAACCTTGGATTTCAGACACTTTTTTTTCAATGTCATTTTTAGCCACTTCAATTCAATGTTCATGGTATTTGGTACTTCATTTTCCAGGTTTACCATTGTTTGAAACTAAGACATCTTGGATTTCATGAGACTGCTTTTAAAAGATTCTTAGTTTTACATTTCTTAGTTTTTAAATGTCTTAGATTTTCGTGAAACTGGCCCCTGGATGGAAAGACCGAGTTTTTCAGGAAGGTTCGAGTGCAGCTCGCCCCCTTGAGCTTTGCAGCCAGAGGCTGCAAAGTTCCAGGTGCTTTCGCATTGGCGCCGCTACAAAGAAATGGCGTCCCTCCAGACACGTGCCGCCGTGACAATTCCTGTATCTACCCCTGATTATACCATTGCCCTTTCGCAGTTATGATCTCCGGTTAATCATAAAATTGTCCGCATTCATTTATGGCTTCTCTCGGAAATTTGACAGCTTTCGTTGAACCATTAAGATGAAAGCGGACAATTTCAAAAAAGTCATATATTTTATATATCCGAAACGGCAATGTAGCAGTGCAAATTAAAAACCAACGATGAGAGCACCGTCCGATCAGGTCATAATGGATTTTTTTGGGGTGTCCCTAGTCATGTAGAATACGAGTGCTTGCTATCACAATGGCTGCAAACAAAAATAGATTTGACCCTCCTATTTCTATGACACTCAATCATTTTATACACGCCATACCTTCAACACCTTTGAAATTCATTCGATATCTCAGCATTCTGATACCGTACGGCAAGCCACGTCGAAGAACACCGAATGTAAATTGAAGCCATAGCCACGAAACGCGAGGACTCTGAAAATTAAACTAATCATATTAACCTTGAGTTTTGATCGGACATGTCCCGGGTCGAAATGTTACTCGAGGGATGCACACGGGCTATCTCTTGATACCAAGCATGGGTAGCTGTGGGAGAAAACGAAGAAACGCCGGACCACGGAAGAAATGGGTTCGACCTTTTATTTTGAAGGTTCATCTTTTTTTCTGAACAGTTTGCTAGAGTACGACACGGTACGTTGAATGACTCCACTTGATGAAAATTGAAGACATAGCGATGAGGCGCGAGGACTTCGAACAATTTAAGCTAACCAATCGGTCTCGTGGCTTGACATTTACATGTCCCGGCTTGAAATGCTGCTTGAGGTGCACCACGGCTATTGCTTGGCACCAGATGTGGATATGTTAGCGCGAAGAAAAAGTCCGAGGTGGCCAAAGAAATCGGGTTCACCTTTGATCTTAGAAATTTGTTGATATTTGGTAGCATTGCAATGCGACACAAGCCACGCCGAATAACACCAACTTTGCGGAAATTGAACCCATAGCGACAAATATTGAGGACTTCAGAAAATTCAAACTAACCGTTGACCTTGAAGTTTGACTGTGACATATCCAGGTTTAATAATGCTACTCGAGTGTTCACCATGGGCTGTCGCTTGATAGTGGATCTGGATATAGTTCGGGGAAAACCATTAAAAATGTGAAGCGACCCAAGAAATCAGCTTGAAATTTGACCCGCAGATAATATTTCGAAATATCAATTTCATGGTGCTGCACAACAAGATAACACAAATGATATCTATGTTCTGCAAATTGGATCAATAGCGACGAAACGCGAGTACATCCAAGAACTCAATCAAACCTTTGACCTTGAAATGTTCCGGTTGGAAATGTTACTCGAGTGTTCACCACTGGTTACACCACTTGATACCAGATTTCGATATGTTTGAGAGAAAGCGAGAAAATTGGCTACTGAAGGATCAGCGTGGCCTTCGTCCATAAAAATATATTGCTTGGCTTTCTGATAATGCATAGAAGCCACGTCGAGTACCGCCCGTTTGATGGAAATTGAAGCGATAGCAACCGTACCTCGCGTTCGGTCGATATCGCTTACCTATCGTCATCCAATACATCAAGCTAACGAAACCTAGAAATTTGACCTTTACATGTACCGATTTGAAACCTTGCACGATGGTTCACCACAGGCTTTGGCCTGATACCAGATTTGGACAGGTGTGGCTGAAAACGAAATAAACGATATATAGAGATATCAATATATTATATATAATATATAAATTAATACAGATATATATATATATATATATATATATATATATATATATATATATATATATATACATGCGCATACACATATACATACACATGCACATGCACATACGCATATACATATCCGTATGCATATACATATACATATACATATACGTATAGATATACATATACATATACATACATATACATATATATGCATATACATATACATGTACATATACATATACATATAAATATACACCTACATATACATATGCATATACATATGCATATACATATGGATATACCTATACATATACATATACATATGCACATACATACACATATACATATACATATACACATTCATGTACGTACATATACACATAAACATGCACATGCACATGCACATACTCATACACATGTACTTAAACATGTACATGTATAAACATGCATATACATACATATATATATATATATATATATATATATATATATATATATATATATATATATATATATATATATATATATATATATATATATATATACATGTATATATAAATATGAGTCATGCTGGTGCATTCTTTGATATCTGTTTTCACATTGGTACACGTCTCACCTATATAGGTACCTAAAGCGCAAACTGAGAACAATAGCCGCAACTGAACCAAGGTATCCACCTGCCCTCACCGACCCCGACTGGCACAATCACAAGACTGCAGGGTAAGAAAAACAGGATGGCGAGTGCCTGGGACCCGCCACCCTTGCTTACGCAAGACAAGCAAGAAAAAGCTATTGGAAGTACTAGCAGAAGAAGTATCCATCTCTATCACGTCACCATTTCCGCCCACACTGCACATATCTCGATAGGAAACTTTAATGACAATGCCTACTGAAGTTCCGAAAGTTTAGTAAAAGTCCTACTAAACTCACTCCCCCTCCTCATTGTCATGCCTATAAAACTCTATCGAGGTCATGTTGGTGCAATAGCGGTCTAGACTCGCTGTGTCAAGA